>KK118377.1:148774-163651 GCA_000611955.2 Stegodyphus mimosarum | reverse complement strand
ATATGATAAGCGAAAAATTAAGAAAAATAAAATAAAAACCGCTGTATTTACTTTACTTTATTCATGAAGATATACATAATGAAAGAATCCCAGATTACTATAAAAAATTATCTCATATGATAAATCTTCAAGTAAATATTGTATTTAATAGCCGTTGTTTCAGATACACAGCGATTATTTACTATCTATAAATAACGTGGATGAACGACATTGATTATGAACTTATAAAGTAATACGACGTATTCTATTGTGTAAATAGCTCTGAAGTTTATTTTTCAATAATAACAGAAGTCATAAATCTGAGCAAAAAGTTAACGCAATAGTTTAGGTAAACCAAAGTTGTTTAAATTAGTGTTTAGATTGTAAAAAATAATGTGTTTAGTTAAACTTAAATGGAAAAAAAATTTCTTGCTTTCATTTTAAATGTTATGTAGACATTCGCTCTCATTCCTATAATATACTAACATGGATTCGCAAAATATGATGATTAAATAAGGTATTAAGGTATTAAAGGTACTCGCAAAACGGTAAGTATAAAGTTCTTAGGTGATTTTTAAAAAAATCTTTCCAAGGTGAATTTTGAAAATAGTGCTACTGAACCAGCAGGAAGAAGTTTTATTCATATTTCAATAAAACTTTCTGTAACTCTCGGCTAAACTTTAATCTGATGTATATTATTATTATTTACGTGTTCCGCCCTAAGACACGACACGAAAGGAAGGGATGACTTCATGGAGTATTTTCTAAGGAAGGCTAGCTCGTATTAATACGTTACACGTGGTGAAACCCACGAAAAGCCAATGCAGCCAGTCCGTTTGTGGGATTCCAACCTCGGACCGATCTACCAGTATTCAGGGACTTTATCGCTCGGCCGCTGGTGGGCCCAATCTGAAGTATATGGTTACAGTTTCTGCTAGCAAACGAAAATACACCTGCAGAGATAGAGCTGAACACCACTTTTTTGTATGTATTTTAACCAGAACCTTTACAAATAAACACTTCTGAAATTACGAGTTAGTTAGCCATTTTGCTAGGGCTGTAATGTCTGCATTTTAGGAATATTTTTAGAATTAATAAATAAGTTTTTAATTATGTATCTTATTGTTTGTATTTGTTCATTAAACATCTGACAAGGAATTATTAACTCTGACCTCCAAAGGATCTTTCGGTATTGAATATTTATATGCAAAATAAATCTCAACTCTTTTAAATATTAAAAAACTTAAAATTTGAGTATATTCTGAGAAATATTTAAATTATGTTCACAATTATAATGATATTAAAAATTAAACTTTTATGTTTATTCTGTTAACTGTAATTAATTTAAATATTTGCAAATGCTTATAGTACATCAAATTTCCGTTTAAACAAATAATCACTTCAATTAGAAGTCAAACAACAAAAACCAGCATTATATTTCCAAATTTTCACAGGACTAGTTTCGATGGTTTTTACCGAACCACCATCCTCAGCTGCAAAAGCGCAGATGAACGAGATAAGATAAGATAAGAAAGCTTGGACAACAGGAGACAAGCTACTGGCGCCATCTGTTGATGAAACCAGAACTAAAACATAATTTCTTTAAAGGCGAAGGCAAAGATGGATTGGAATTAGGATCGTTAACTAGAACAGAAAGATTTTTTTGAATGTGAAATGCCTCTAGAAAATCCAGTTCACCAATGGAAGATGTTATTTGAATAGTTTTGGCAAGAGAAAAATTGAAAGTGTGATTTTCGGACCAACAATGTTGGGCAACAGAAGACTTCTGTGTTTCCTTTTTTCTAACATATGCCTTATGTTCCTTAACGCGAAATTTTAAGGCTGTCTTAGTTTGGCCAATGTAAAATCCATCTTTGCCAATCCATCTTTGCTTTCAGCCTTTAAAGAAATAATGTTTTTGTTCTGGTTTCATCAACAGATGGCGCCAGTAGCTTGTCTCCTGTCCAGGCTTTCTTATCTTATCTTATCCTATCCTATCTTAACTCGTTCATTTGCGCTTTTGCAGTTGAGGATGGTGGTTCGGTAAAAACCATCGAAACTAGTCCTGTGCAAATTTGAAAATATAACGCTGATTTTTATTGTTTGACTTCTAAATCAATATTTGTTCGGTGTGTTATTGTATTTTAAATAATCATTTCTCATATGTTTAAAAATGCACCCCTTTTTTTTAAGGTGTCCTATAATTAATTCTTTTACAACTTTTTTAGGCATCTGTGGGAACTAGTGGTGGAAATTTCACTCTCTCTTTGGATGACAGAGAAGGCTATACTGTAGGAGATATTTTGTGTGATAAAGCTGATCATATAGAAGAAAATGTACGCAATAAAATAGTTCGGATTTATTACAGATTTTGTGCTTCTGAGTGGAAAAAATCTGACTTCAAAATGCCTGAACCGTTGTGTTGCGAAGATGGTCTCTATGTTCCTTGTAAAAGTTTCTACCATGATCATTCTTTATAAATACTAAGTTTGTAAATAAAACCTTTTTTAAGTAAAAAATTCTATCTATTATTTTCTTCTGTATACAATATCAGTATAAATATAATGTATGAACTATAATCAGATCATTACTATAGTAAAAAAATGCCATGGATTAAAGCTATGATGCAATTAAAACTACGATCCAAAGAGGAGAGTAATGAAATTACATTGTTCTGTTTTTTATTAAATGCTGTAAATAATTAAACGCACAATGTTGCAAAGGCAAAATTAAACTGTTTCATATATAAATATTAATTACTTTTTGCAGTCTAAATTATCTCTTTATTCTTCATGTATATTTTCTATTTTTGTACAATGTTAATTCAATGCAAACGATTTACGCTAGTTTCAGTTTTTATTAATTGGAAAGTAAAGAATTCTTGGTATGAATTTTTGAATGTCTGTGACTTTCAAAAGTAATTCATCTGAATCGAAGTTATTCTATTTAATTTTTGCATATTTCTTGCTTTTGTCTAATGTGTAAATATCGTAATATAAATGTTCTGATTTTAACTGCTTCTGGTGTATGGAATGTTACTACTTTAACTTCTTCTTTCTAAATTCTTAAAGCAGTGCTAGCTGAACTTAATGCCCAGCTGCGGCGAGATCGCTTTCCCCAAGGTGGCTTAGGGTTGGCAGATTTGGCGCGAAATCCTCTATTTGGCGACAAAACTGGCGATATGCCATAGACGGAGCGAGAACATTTTAGAACGCGTTCTTAGCCGTTTTCTCGGGAATATTCTCGAAGGTAGGTTAAAGCTATATATACCCTGTCTGTACACGGAGTAGTAGTGCGTCTTAAGAGATTAGGTTGAGAGCCGTACTTTAGTGCTTTGCCGTGAAGCTTTCTTCGCTGTTAAGGCCTCATAGCCTGTAGGCTGTGTTGCTGATTGTTTCAGCGTGTTTGTCTTAGTTTTTCGAAGCGTGTAAATGTGTCTTTGGGACTGTCCTTATAATAGTGCTTACTGGAGAATAAATTGTGTTCAAGCGCTATCATCAATTAGTCCAAATCCACGAACCCGTTCAACGCAACAGTATAACAAGAACACGAAGCCGTTGAAATACGCTCGTAGTTGTTTTGGACGCTTTATCCAGTAAAAACAATTTTCTCTTTAATTCAGTTTTGTACGCCAATTCTACATCTCGTGGTTTTCATACATCACCAATGATTAAGTGACTGAATACTGATGATCGACATGAGGTCAAATAACAAAGAACGGGTTGGCTGCATGAATGTTTTCGTGGTTTACTCTATGTCTAGAGTAGGGATATAACGTTATATTTACGCAAATATGACGTGTACCAGATTGCTTCTGTAATAAGAATTGGAACTAGTTCCAAAGTTTTAAGTCCTTCGGGCAGGACATTAATCCGCCACTAAGACAGAAGAACCTTTGTTATATTCGAATAAATCACAATCCTTCTTTCTTCTCTGAAAGTTAATGTAACCAACCTCAGTAGCAATATGTTTCGCAGAAAATACCGCTCGAGGCGATTCGCTCCCTGTAGCTACGCCATTGAGCACCGTCTTTAATTAGTTCGCAGCTAAACCGTTGCCAACATGTTACACAAATTTAATTGATGCAAAACGAAAAAAATAAGTTGTTATCAGAAAGCAGAATTTTCCCACAGCTAATAATTTACTGATGCCTACCTTTTACTTGCTTGTAAAAGATCTCATTTTTTTTTATTCTTATATGTTGGTAAATTGCGCCTTTTTTGCTTTGAAATTGTTTGAATTACGTTGTTCTTATCTTCTGGTTAAGGTTTTTATGCCTTTAATAAATTTGCATGCAATATTTCTAGAATTATCAACAATTTAAAAGTGGTTCTAGTGCGGCTAAGCCTAATTATTTTTACCATAGCAGCCATATGTTTTTGCATTTGAAACTTAGGAGAATAGTGGATTTGTTGCCAGTCTAGAGAAACTAAGCTTCGCAACAGCAAAGATAACGCCTTCGCTCTTACTATTGTGAATTAAATCATGCTTAATCCATTCTGGAATTTATTCCAGGATTTAAGTGTTTAAGGTTTATTTCGTAATTTTTAATGCAGATATTTTTCGTTTTTATGTATTTTTGCCTCGTCACGAAGTGAGAGCTGAATTAATTGAATGAGAAATAATGAAATCATCTGTGAAAAACTTTTGTTGTTGTTTTGTTTTTGTTTGTTTGTTTAATATTTTTTTATATACAGTTTTAGATTTATTACAGTATTTTAATAAACCATGTGACAGTGATTAGATAATTCTTCAGGTGATATAATTTTTGTGCATTCTGAGTTATAAAATGTATGAGATGTAACGCTGTTAAGTGAACCTAGCGCCAGAGTGTCGGTATAAACAAATATAGTGGAATTTACTTTGAATTGTGGTTTATGCGCTGTCGACGAAGTGGATTTAATTAAATCCAATAAGTTTAAATGAAATGCAAGAAAAATGGCTATAATTTAATATTTCGTGCAAGGAAGTCATGTGGTGTACACATCAGATTTTTTTAAAGAGGTATAGGAAATGATTAGTTTACGAGAATGAATCAAAAGAACCTATGATCATTCTCCCAGATATAATGTCTTCGATCGAAACTTTTATAGACCTCTCGATCGTATCTTGTAGTAGACCATTTCCGACGCCTTCAAGTTTTCAGGTCACCAATATATCAAAAGGTCCTTATTACAATATCCTTTTCTTCTGTTTATTTCTCAAGAGAAATCGAGGAAGTATTAAAAGCTCATCGTTATATTTCACGCATCGTTGGCTATTCATTGCCATTTCCCAATAGCCCCAGGCATTAACATAGGATTCGTTGCTCTTCCTACCATTGCCACAATAGTGGATCTCCTCCACGCGTTTATGACGTCACTCAGAGGAATGTCTGTGAATTCGGTGAACGTGCTACTTAAAGGTTATGAATAGGAGAGTATGAAATTAAATAAGACTTTCGTTTCCGGACATTGAATTACTCGCTTTAATGAGATTAGAAGCTGTCTATGAGTTTAATGAGCTAGTTAACCATCGACAAGGTAATAAGCCATTTCCTGTAAAGATTAAAACGCTATCCGGATTCTTATTTCTTTTGTAACATTTTGTTAAAAGTAAACAAGATTTAGGATTACGAGTTGTGACATTTAACAGGCGGTTACAGTGAAGTAATTATTACGAATATGAATGAGAGATCTTAACTAGATAATATGCGTGTTTTGAAAAGAAACTTGGTGTGAAAATTAAAGTACTGAATAGCTGTTAGGGAAAAGCAATAATGATGGAAAAAAAATCACTGAGTTGTACATAGCAGCCATTGCCTAGTTTAGAAGAAAAGTTTTAACTATCAACAACAGACAACTAACCAAAAACACAAACTTGGAATTCAACACAAAGTACATAAGGGTTACAGGTTTACCCTATATATATATATATATATATATATATATAGGGTTATAAATAGAAATTTTTTTAGAACTATATGGTTTTAATCAAGAAAAAAATAAAAATAGTTAATCAAAAAATCTGAAAGCTTTCAGATTTTATATTATGCCCAAACTAGCATTTTTTTCCTTAACATACACATACACGTTTCCAGAATATTTGGGCTTGAACTATTTAAAAACAGCACATCTTAAAATTTTTCGATGGACACTCTCGCGCATATAGATAAAAATGTTTTATTCCGTACAGTTTTGCCATTGATCGCTTTGAAATCGTTATTTTTAAAGAAAAATTCGTTAACGTTTTACCAAGTAAGAAACAGATAATAAAACAAATTCGAAATGTCAAATTTCGGCTTCCACGTGCCCATATTCCGTGGAGGACTGCGTTATTCAGAATTTAATGGCTCTAAGTACCGTTGCTTTTTCACAATGCGAGAAATATACATGCATTCATGCAGACTCTTATTTAATTTCTTTAAATATAATACAGGAGGATAATATTTGGTGGCAACAATTTGAAAAGCGATTCAGCGCTTTTAGTGATACGACGCAAAATGCTGTTTCGAAACCAATAGCCCTTCTGGGCTAAGGCCTGTTTGGGCTAAGAGTTTTTTAGCTATCATAAGATGTTTTGGTCCTATGTGACTAAATGTTAAACGTCAAAGCTGGTAAAAATGGCTGATTTTTGAAATTATAAAACAGAAATTTAACCCAATCGTAGATAGATGTTTTTAATTATGTCATTTTTATACTATCAATTTTATTGTTTTTGAAATTTCTGCTAAAATTCTGTTGAAGTCTTACGTACAGTTTTGTTTTTAGTCTCATATGGCCAAGAATATTGAGATAGATAAAATGTTATTTGTTAATTTTAGTGTATTTAAACTGTGTAGTTAAAAAAGATTTCCATTGATTTCATTTTGCATATTTTAGTCTCTCGGATGCAGTTAAATAATTTAGAACGGAAAATCGAGAAGACTGAACATAATAAAACTTTTTTTTCTAATCTGGTGTAAAATTTTATAGAATTCAAATAAATTTTTACTTAGATTTAGAAAGACATGTTTTTTGACAATTTTGGCTATCTCATCTCTAACAATGAAAGACCAATTTTTTATTTTAAAAACCCACAATTATTATCACCTGCATGATAGCTAAGCAAATTTAGAAGCTTTTTGAAAAAGTAAAAAAGTAAGAAATTCGAAAAGTTATCTTCAGGAATGTTATTCTTTTATCTATTTAATGGTATAAAATTCAAATATTTTAATGAATAATATGAGCATTAAATAAGGTTTTATGAACAAAATTCAGTATTAAATTTAAGAAATTAGTAAACGAAATAACTGAGTCAAATTTTGGAAAAATTCCTGTAGTATATTTAATTATCGTTATAAAAATGTGTGTGTAAAAAATTTCTAGAAACTGGACTAAAGAGGAAAGAGTTAAAAACCAATTTCAAGATTTCACCAAAACCAGCAAAAAAAGGAAACACCAAATTAAATGAACTGTGTTAAAAAAAGCTCTGTGAGACCTTAAATAGCATTAGCAAATTTCATAAACATAACTGTGCTTGGAAACAAGTAAATAGTAGAGGCTTATAAATACAGGAGTTAAAAACGTGTCTGTAATAAATTTTACTGACATACGCCACGTAAAACTTAACAGGTTTCTTTTAAATAAACAAATTAACTTTCTTATTAAACTCTTCCTGCCTGAACAAACAAGTGGGAAGACCTTCAGGATTAGTTTAATGGTTTATCTAAATCTTAAGAGAAACAGAAGCAGGTGCCCTCTATATGATAGTTTAACAAGCATACTTGAAGAATATTACAGTTGTGATAATTTCTTGTTAAACTTTTGGAGTGACAGCTGAAGTATGTGCAGAAACCCGGCAGAAAAGGGTTAAAAGAACCCTTTATTAAAACTCACAAAACGTCAACTTGACGCTAGCACACCACGCCTCGCTTGGACGGTAACTCAACTAACAAGAACTAAACTAAGAATTCAAAGACATTAACAAAGAGTAGTGCTTTTTACTAGGGCTCAGATAATCCTGTTACCCAAAACCGCATCTTGGTAGCAAAGTAATATCTGTTACGCCACTTTAACCAGCAACAAATGCAGATTCAGAAGCTCACGCTGTAAAGTACAGTGCTTGGCTACCCTGTCTTACTTTCCCTTCTAGAACTGAGTATTTAAACCTCTTTCTTCCACTGGTAGAATTTGCATTCTTTCACGTGCGATACCAAATTTAAGTATTCTGGCATTGGCAATTAGGGGAATGAAGGCTTATAGGAAAGCGTAAACTTAATGGGCTAGTGAAAAATGAAAATAAATCTCTACACAGTATATACTGTATTTTCTCCCTCCTTCTAGTATTCCTCCATGGCGTTACGGTAGAACACTCGGGGCTATTCGAGAGGTCCAGGGTAGAGTCCTGGCAAGAGTATTGCGCATTTTCACATATCCTGTTTCAAAATAACCTAATGACTCTACAAATAGTCAGTAAAAACAGCAATTACAATCCTGACATTAGTTCTCCTTTCTGTTGCTTAAGAAGGATTGTCAATTTTTCCATTCATTTTCTTTCTCAAGAAAGCCAGTGCGGAAAACAGAGAAAGCAGGAAGTTTAAAATGATTCTGAATACTTCGTAGTCAAGATAAGATCTGTGTAATAATTTAAATAGCAAACAATAACAACTCATTAATGCTCAAAATCAAAGAATAAATCAGCTGATACACACTAGCCAATGAATTAAAAACCTAATATCAATATTTTATTGGCCCACCTTTTCCTTGGATAACTGCTCTGATTGGTTTAAGCATCGAGTGCACATGCTTCTGGAAAGTATTTACGTCCGCAGAATACCATGCATTGGCCATGCAACTTTTTAGATCTTGTAAATTAGATCGAAAATGAGAGTGCTATCGGATGCATCTTTCCACCATATCTCACACATTTTCTATGGGGTTACAATCCGGGCTATGCGGTGGCCAGAGGAGGTGTTGGAAGTCAGACTGATGCTCAGGGAACCAATTTTGAAGACTTCTGGCATGATGCATACTTGCATTATCGTCCTGAAGTATCCGTCGCCATCAGGGTAAAAATGCAATATTGCAGGTTGCACTTGATCTGCCTTTATATATAGGTATATCATAGTTGTTTGTTTGCCTTCGAGGAACACCAGAGCACCACTTCCATGCCAGAAGAACATGCCCCATATCATGATACTCCCACCAGGCCCTTGCACAGTGCGAGTAAAGCAAGATGGATTCGTGGCTTCATGGGGTTCTCGCCAAATTCGACGTCTTCCATCAGTGCAAAATAAAGTGTAGCGTTATTCATGCGATCACCTTACCCGTTTCCAATCCTCAGATGTCCAGTGTCTTCTTTCCCGACACAACTGCAAATGAATTCTTGTATGTCAGGAAGAAATGAGTGATTTTCTCACAGGCACCAGACTATGCATTCCTATCCTCTGGAATTCTGTATGCATAATTCGAGCTGAAATCTGTTGGGAAGAGCCTTGGTTGAAGATCTGTATCAGTTGAAGCACAGTAAAGTCCCTGTTCTGCAATTCAATTCGCCGGAGACAACCCCGATCACTTTCTTGGAAAACTGTGCTCGAACCGTAGTTACGTCTTCTAGAGAAGGACTGTGAGTTTTGATTCCAACTTTTGAAAACCTTTGATATGGCTGCTTTTGAGAACCCAATGAGATTCGCTGTCTTCGAAATCGAGGCCCCTGCTAAACAAGCACCAATAATAAGACATTTTTCAAATGGTGAAAGATCTGTCTTTTTTCCCATTTTATTTTATTCATTGTGAAAAGAACTCTTACACCTTACTGATACAAGCATTCTATAACCCATGGCATAAAACGAATTTACGTACTTCATCCTTAGCACGCATTAAAATGAAAATCTCAAAGGTTTCTAATTCATTGGAAAGTGTGTATATCAGCACATTATAAAGCGTTTGCTACGAAATAGCATGTACAAAGAGTGTTTACAGATTTTTAGAATAACTTGGGGGCAGGTTTATATGATGTTTAAAATGTAAAGAGTATTTTTTTTAAATGTTCGATTTGATGACGTTTTCCCTAAACCTCCTCCTCATCGTGATTTCCATGATAAAAGATCTTTAAGATTCCCAGATTTCGTAAGATTACCATTCTTCTTCATTCACTTTTCAGAGTCCCTCCATCGTGGTGGGTTTGGGCTTAGAAAGAGCTTTTGTCAAGAGATCAAAAATACAATAGTCTATAGATGAAATCTCAGAGGTATTCGCAAGAATGCGTTCAAAACGTGTATTTGTATGTATGTATACAATACCCATATCAGTCTTCATTTTTTCAATGAATGCAGTGGTACTTTTCGAAGTATTACTTGTTGCTTTGTCTTGATGAAGTAAAACTTTATTCTCTTGACAGTATATTGAGTGGATTTTAACACTTTTCTCCAATTTCCTTCTTTTTAATTTTCGATTGTAAAAGAATAGGGCAACAATAATAAACCCTTTACTAAAACTTTCTTTGGAATGACAGGATTAGCTTTGTGAGATATTTTTTTGGATGCAATTATTTAAGTAACTTCATGTTTCATCAAAAGTCACAATGTATTCCCATTTATCTCCTGCCAAACGGTTTTCATACAGAGTTCTACGAGTTGTTCTACTTTGAACTAAACGCCTCGACAAAAGTTGTTGAACATTATATTTTTTAGGCTTTTTGAGTTATAAATTTTTGCGTATTGTTTTATTTTTTATTGATACGGATGCATTTAAAGACTTTGCAGTATTGATTTCTGCGTCGGCGGATTTTATTTTGTTACCAAAGATTTAACTCTAAAAAGATTAGAAACAATACGTAACTTTTTCGAATATTCTTTGGAATCTTTTGCCATGTAGGAGTCATAATTGACAGTTTCTCCCTTTCCTAATAATAATATTGTTTATTTCCCACTTAGAAATTTTAATGCCATATATTTTACAACTCTTTTGAATTATTGAATAGATATAGTTCCCTTCGGAAAGAGCCAAAACATATCTTTCATCTCACAGCTTGTTTACATGCGACATTTTGAATTTAGAAGTAGCGGTCAATATTATTTATCTCATATAATAATTTGTTGCCAGAATTTTTTTTTCCAAAATATTTGCTTTGCTCTAATATTTTATCGAAATTGTTCTAAAAAGTTTAAACAACCGTCTGGTAATTTATTATGATTTATACTTTTGTTCGTATGATTATTTGATTACTTGCTAGAACTATTTAAATGACAATAGTTAGAAATATATGAGGCGTATTCGGAAATTAAGTACCGTTTTGAAAAAAAAAATACTAAAACAATTTTTTCGAATCCAATTTTATTTTTACATGAAAATACATGTCTTAAACTATTTTTCAATATAGTTTCCGCCAATGACCAAACACTTGTCATAGCGGGTGACCAGTTTTTGTATACCATCGGCTAAGAAACTTCCCGCCAGTTTCGATAACCACGACTCCACAGCATTTTTCGTGTTATTGTCAGATCCAAAGCGCTTGCCACCAAGCTCGCGCTTCATGTGCAGGAACAAGTGATAGTCGGACGGCGCCAAGTCCGGGCTGTACGGCGGGTGATCGAACTGCTTCCAATGAAACTGTCAAATTAACGATTGAGTGACACCAGCAGTATGGGGCCGAGCATTGTCATGGAGCAACACAATTCCTTTACTGAGCATTCCTCTTCGTTTGTTTTGAATGGCACGTCTTAGTTTTGTTAAAGTCTCACAATATCGTGCCGCATTAATGATTTCACCTCTGGGAAGAAATTCAGTAAGCAAAACGCCTTTCCTATCCCAGAAGACAGTGCACATGATTTTTTGTGATGACATTGTCACTTTGAACTTTTGTTTTTTCGGAGAATGAGTGTGTCTCCAGTCCATCGATTGTTGTTTCGATTCTGGTGCGAAATGACACACCCAAGTTTCATCACCTGTCACAATTTGGTTTAAAAAGTTTTCTCCCTCATCACTGTACCGCGTGAGAAATGTCAGGGCACTACCGAGTCGCTTTGTTTTGTGAAAATCAGTGGGCATTTTTGAAACTCATCAGGAACACAGTTTGCGATAATTCAAGCGGTCAGACATAATTTCGAACAAAACAGTAAGTTAAATTTGTGGAAATGCCTCTGAAAGAGTTGTCGTTGTGAAGCGTCTGTTCTCATGAATTGCTTCATCAACTTTCCTTACCAAATCATCGGTGACAACAGAAGGCCGACCACTCCGAGCCTCGGCGTGGACATTTGTTCGACCTGCATTAAACATTCTTACCCACTTTCTCACCATTCCATCACTTATCGCGTATTCATCTTCTATCACTTGACGATAAATTTCGGCCGGTTTAACATTCCTCGCGTTCAAAAATGTAATCACGGAGCGAATCTCACAGTCAGCGGGATAACTAATTGTCTTAAACATTTTGAATGTTCACAGCAAACTGAAAACACAACATAGAGCAACCAAAATGGCGACAATTGAAAGTCAGTGAACAAGAAAGACTAGTGCGCATGCGCGGGACGCCTATCACAGCGCTGCGACGGCGCTAGAATGAAACGGTACTTAGTTTCCGAATACGCTACGTATATAAGAAATTTGGTACAATTTTACGATAATTATTTTAAGGCTTTATTAACATGGAGACAAAGTGCCTCCGGTATGCTGTTCGCCTGCCCTACAGGCTTATGACATGAATCATCATTTCGAGGCAGACTTACTCAACCTGAAAGTCTTCGTGTTTTGTTTAGCCTCCTCAGATGGATCTCTTAGTACACAGATGCTAGGGTTTCAGCCGAAAACATCACGGACGGAGAAAACAACCCAAGGGGAAAAAGTCGTGGTTCAAAACATCGTTGGAGAAAAGAAAGCAGAGAGAAAACATGGCAGGTTTAAAACATCGTAGTATTAAATATCATCAGCGAAAATAAAGCGGTTCAAAACCTTCGCAGTTTAAAAACATCGTCGTCGAAAATATCGTGGTAAAAAGTAAAGCACCTACAAATCCTCGCATGACGAAAATATAGTACACATGCTCTTTCAGGATTTAAAAGTTGTAAATGCATATTCGCATAAAGATTTGGAAGCATAAGAAATGTTAACGACACTTTAAAGAATAAACGGAACCAAAACAAGATATAATTTTCACCAAAATAATATCAGATTAACAAACTTGAAAGAAAGTAATTTCATAATTAACTAAGCTATTTTTATAGAGGTAACCTCATTCGCTTATTTATCTTCCCTTTTTCTAAACATTTTAGACTGTATTTTACACGAAACATTATCAGTAAAACTTTATAAAAAAGATTAATTTATTAATGACTTTTGTTAATTAACTATGTAAATTTAAAATTCTATTAAGGGCTATAAGTTGCATTAATTTTCTAGTCATTTTCAATTTTTGAAAATGTTTATTAATTTTTCCGCAAAAATTTATTAGTTCATTAAAAAATGCGCCTTGCGTTGTTTTCTTCGTGATGTTTTCTACGGGCATTAGATTCTAGCTAGCACATTGGAAGCACGGGGTAGGGCAAAGTTTTACTAATTGTTAAAACTGAGTTTAACTCTATCTTATCCCTCTTGGCCTTTGTCGTCCAGACCAGAAATTTATGCAGATATAATATCAGCATAATTTAAATGTAGAATGTTAAAATTAATAGTAATCCTGTTGGAGTCTGTGACGCTTTGTCGAGGGTTTGCGAATTTAGATATAGCGTACCTGACTAGTTAGTTGTTGTAGTTCTGAAACAGGATATTGTTGCAATTAATTTTAATCTTAACAATCATGCAAGTCGCCTCAGCTTGTATAGTTGTAACGATAAGCAGTGACGTTAGTTTATATTGTCATTTTAGTTTATAAACTACAAGAAATGATTAACAAATATGATTTTTATTATTATTTGATTTTAAATTTTAATTAGGGTTTGCGTTGTCAGATAAATAATTATCCTTGGTCATAATTCGTCAATCAGTTCAGATAGTTTTATTGCCGATAGACTGAAAACCCCAGCTATGTTCACAGCACTGCAGAATCTATAATTAAATGTTTCTCATCTTTTAACAGTATATGAAACTTTAAAAAATTCAGTTTAAAATAAATCACCAAGAATTACACAATTGAAGAATTATTGCTGAAAGTTGTTAGTTTAAATGATTGAAATCAAATCGTTATTCATGTCTAAAGAAATACAAGATCTAGAAAATATTTATTTAAATACAAAGGGAATCTAAATATTCGTATGAACTGGAACAACTATCTATTCACTTATTAAAAAAACTCGGACGATAGGATGGATATTTTCCTGTAGGATAGATGCATATTATTGTAGATTTGTGTAAATATTTTTTTTGTTTAATTGTTGCTCTTGCTGTGATTTATCTCAGTTGTCTGACAATAACATCAGCACAAGACCAGGAAATTCATTTTGGCAAGGAGTTTAAGTTTACGCCTATAGTTGGCAAGAGCCTTGAGCAAGATACAGGTGACAGTCAGGGCTAAAGAAAAAGAAGGGCTGGTTCATCCCTTTGAGGGGAACGATGCCGACACGAACCCTGTTGGGGAGCAATGTGACGTCACTGGGTTCCTCACATGGAAGGTCTCTTATAAGGTCCATAGTTCCTCACCTCGTCTACTGACCACAGTTTCCCAAAGTGAAAGCATAAATCTTTACTTCTTAGATTCTTTGAAAGAGGTTTCTTTTACGTGAAAATTGTAGCTCAGGATACTTTTAAAATGAATTAGTATTTAGAAAGAGTTTGTAACGGGAAAATATTGAAAAAAATGCGGCCTTGTGCCATTGCTACCTGCGGTAATAAGTTTCATAATACGAAAGAAATAAACGTGATATTTTCATCGGCTTCCGTATAGAAACGTTCAGCAGACGAAAGAAAGACTGCGTAAGTGTTGCAAAGCAAGCATACATTTTTTTTT
>KK118377.1:115518-147271 GCA_000611955.2 Stegodyphus mimosarum | reverse complement strand
TATAAAATTTACTGTTAGCATTAATTAAATTTTAATCAGATGGGTTTCTAAGGTCTTTCTAGCACATACTCTGAAAGTACGTTTGCATAATTTTATTTAATATTTCTGTAACGCAGCGTGCGACATTATTTGCGATATTTTAACTCTAGAAGAATTCTTCGTAAATCTGGAAATTTATCAATGTTTTTACATGCGTTTAAAAAACATTGTGGGAAAATGAACCACATTTAATGCATATTCGTCTTTAAATATTAGTTTATGTTTTACGCGTACTATAGTTTAATTAAATATGCCATAGCTACATTACTAGGTCAGATATAAATGCATATATATTGTAATTTCATGAGACAAAATCCCTTAATGATATTATTTACCAAACAATTCTTTAAAACCTTTTGATTTTCAAGCAAATACTCATGAAACCGAAGGTGGAATAACACACTCAAAGCAGCAAGCGAACCCAATTACGTCATCAGTCTCTTCTTCCGGTTTCAGCTGCGGGAAGCCGAAGGACCAGCCCTTTAGCCCTGGGTGACAGTACCACTTTGCTCACTTCCGCTCCAAATTTTGATGGGGAGCACACCGAGAGGGGGAGAATGGCTTCGAGGGACTCCCACCCTTCTTCCCCTACCGTTGTCCTCTCGAGAGAACTTTCGCCTAGTCGCATATTTGGAGTGTCCACATGCCGCACAGACACTACACATTTATAAATATCTATGCCTTCTCCTGGATTCGAACCCAGACCCTTCGGTACATCAGTCAGCCTCGCTAACCACTATCCCGTTCGGGCGAATTTATTTAATCATATTGCTGCTTTATGTATTGTTTTAACGTCTTAAGTATTTTCATTCAGTTATTTCTTGCATTATGGGTAGTGATCTTATGATTTATTTTGTATAGTTGAATTAGTGACAAGGTTATTTGCATATAAGTGCTTATGCCTTTCATAGAATTTTAGACCTTGTGCTTCTAAATCCAGTAAAGTTTAAATTATGAAACTATTTCAGCTAATTGCGAGACAGGAGTGAAAACGCCTCTAACAGTTTCGCCAAGTGGAATCCGCCATTTGGAAATTTTTTGCCAGTTTGGCGACTTCTTGGAAGCTTCGAGAAAACTCATTTTCGATGCTCAAAAAGTTAGTTTTCCCGAATCTTCTAGAACTTCGAGCAATAAATACGGCTTCGACAGTCATTTATTCGTCCTGAGAGATAGAGATTGCGATTAAGTAAGAATTAGCTGAATAGCATTTTAGAATTTACTCTGCAAATGATATCAGTAGTTTTCCATATTTTCCGTGCTTTAAGCCTAATCTCTGCGTTCCTTTTGAATTGTTTGCGGCTAGTTATCTTCCTGTGTGTCTTTATTAATTGCAATAAATTAGCAACATCTCTGCACATATGAGATGATCTTCTAAAAAGACATCCACGAACATATAATTGCTATTTGCAAAGAGAGAAATAGAATTTTCTTTCAAGTTATTTTATAAACTTATTAAACGTTATTTTAAAACGTTTTATTTTAGTAAAGTACCATTTTACCAACAAAGTACAATATTTCCCTAAAACAAAACACACAAAAGAATTTTACAGAATAGTGGATGAATATGCTTCTAAATTATTCACAGATCGCTCTCAGAGGGAAAAAAAGAATTGGAAGAAAATGTTAAAGAATAAACACGATTCCAAATCTAATCTACGATATATTACTGATTTAATTCTTTATATGAAAAAATAAAGAATAGTTTAAATAATTTTCACTTGGAAATCTAGCTTCAGTCCTCAGATATTTAAAATCATGCGCAACACGTTTATTAAAACGCATATTTGTGCGCATATTTAATAAAATACAAAAGAAATTTAAGTATCCGGATGAACAAATCTATTTGTGCTTGTCTTATCTCAAAAACTAGAAACTGTTTTTACGTTATAAAAACATTCAACATAATTTTAATCTACCTTGCATCTGTAGCTAATGGCACACTTTATTGTTCTACGGAAATGATCTGCATGATTCCCTACAGAAACCAATTCGCAAGATAACAGCTGGGGTAATATATAGTGAATTGAATATGCATATGACTGAATTCATAACTTGCTTAAATTATAATGGGGAAATTTATCGTAGGCGATTTTAACTATATAGCAGCATTTAAATTGAAAATATAATAGCATTTATAGGAGGACTACATGAAAGAATTATTACACCCATTTGATCTTTGCTATGTTATACTAATAACTACCCACTCTCCTCATACCAAGCAAATATTCCACCTCACTCATGCGCTCTAGAAATCGACCCCTCCCTTTTTTTTCAAATAAGAGCGCAAGTGATTCGCGATACTTAAATGCAAATATTACAAGGCGTGTGATCCAGTTTTCGTTAACTATCTAGGCGGCTGATCTACGCGAGAAAGGAGGTTGGCACACGACTGTACAAAATGGCTGCTTCTGATAAAATAACGGTGCCAAAGGAATGAAAGCAATAATAGAGAACAAAGCAGAAATAACCAGGCCAAAAAACGCTTTCCGTTTCTATGGAGTCTGTTTAGATTCCGATCAGTTGAGGTGAAAGTAATGTGAAATTGTTTGTCTAATGCGGGAACTATTTGTTTCGATCAGCCATTCTTTGGGTGGAGTTGTCACAGGAAATAAAATTTCTAGGGTGGTCCGCTCTGGAATGTAATCCAAGAATTGTTGCGTACAACTGGAGACAAAAAAATGTTGAAATTCTCTTATATCATAGAAAAGGTCTGAAAATGAACAGATATATGGTAACATAAAGATGAAGTTTATATGTAGTAGAACATTGTGGGGTTCCCCCAGTTTATTTAACAGTTAAAAGTAGGAACCTTTTTACATAATAAGAGAATAATCGCTTGAGTGTGTGAACAGAGACTTAAGAAGGGTTAATTACCCTTTATTTCTCAAAATAAGGATAAATACAGTTGGCTACTATCTCAAAGTGTACAACAAACCTCCACTTGGGCTTGAACTCAAATTAATAAGAATGAAAGCTTAACTAATGCTTAGCTAAAAAGATATAGCCGAATCTATCAGGATTCTAAGTAGTTGGCCCCTAAATATCAATTAAGTGGGCGAAGCTATCAAGGACCTTAAGTACGGCAGAGCGTAGTAATAGCTTAGAGACAGACTTTGTCCAAAGACAAATGCGAGCTAGTCAAAAACTCTGGCTCTCTAACGAAGTCAGTGAAACATTGACTTAAATAGTACACATTTGCATTAAACGCGTTTCTGAAAATACATTCCTGTAGCAAATTGTAAGCTGCAGCTAGAAGAGATAGGAAAGGTGCATAAACTTAAAATAACTGTGTCAGGACTGAGTGTTCGGTTCATATTCTTGGCAAACATCTTTGTGAAACTCCTTAAGTCCTGATCTTGAACAGGGAGCTGAATGCAGCTATGTTCTGGTGGTAGATACTGTGATTAAGTGGTAGAAGAACTGCACTTGAAAGGGATTTAAAATCCTCTTTTATTAAATTACTATTATTTACAAGCCACTTCCCAACTCGGGAGGGATATAGAAAGTAAAGACCACACTTGGGTCTAAAATGAACAATTAAATAATATTTAAACTAAAGCTAAATATAACTTAAATAGCTGTTGCTCGCAGAGCTATACGCGAGGTTGGCCTCTAACTAAATGGTGCGTAGCAAGATTTACTAATACTAACGCACTTGGATTTATTTCAATAAGCAATCACGTAAAAGCACTATGGCTTAGAATTTAAATGCTAGCTGGTCAGGCGAACGTCGAATAGAGTGACCGTGATCTGAGACTAAAAGCTCTTTCACACTGAGAGGTTTCTACCTCTGGTTTAAATAGAACTTGGCTCCACTTCAAATTAGCATAAGCTGAAAACGCGCGCTTCTTCTAACGGGAAGTTGAAAATGAGAAGAGATAGAAAGATTTAAATTAAAATAAAACTTTGTTAGTTTAACTAAAACCTAACAACTGTTATAAAATTAGGATAAACCTTACAACATGATCCACAGGATTGATGAATAGAGGTGACAGTAGTCGTCGATGCAGAGTGAACGCATTTTATTTCTTACAAAATACATTCATAACTCTAGCAATACAGCGCAAAGGACGCATTCTCCGCGCCAATTTTTTTTTATTATACTTGTGGTTTTGGGCATCATCATGACGAAACAATTGATGAAAGAAACGTATGTGGCGATATGCTAGCAAAATAACGAGCAAGAGTAAGAATCAGATGTGCCTAACGAGATGAAAGTTTAGTGCAGAATAATTTAGTTATAGTTTAACTGTGTCTCGATTGGCCACTATTAAATTTTGGTTTTCAAATTTGAAATCATCATTGGCTGAAGTATTATGTAAGCGCTTGTTTCGTTAAGGAAAGATCATAGATTAATTTTGAAATGACGAATTGCAGAGGAGGCTTGTATTACAAGCAGTTATCATTTTTAGGAGAGGGGATATAATTAAATTAAAATTGAGAGCCAAGAGATTATTGCAAATGAAAGTCAGAATTTTGGTTTCCGCGTTTCCGACTTATATATATGCATAAACTGTAATTTAGATTAAAATGAAGCAAAATAGTGTGATTAGGGTAGTTTAACGTCACAAGATCTTTGTGTTTCTATAAATATACAGTTCATCTGTAAAATAATCATCAGAGTATGAAGAAAATGTAGGAATATGGTAAGTCAAAAAATGTAAAGGTGAAATATATTAGCAAATAAAGAATAAATAAATGTAATAATAATATAAATTGTCTGTTATATGCTGTTTTACGCGGGGGAGGCAACGCATGATATGCAGACAACCATTATCAGTAATATACAGCTCGAACTTTATGTAATTAAGAAAAATAATAATATAATCACTTAATAAGGGCAATATAAAGTTACAAACAGCTTATCTCTCTCTTAACAAAACAGTGAAACTTGAAGCACATTGATAAAATATAGATCACATTGAAAATAAAAGATAATAGTTGTATTTATAGACAAGAAAAATCGTAAAAGGTACAGGTTTGCTAACTGACTAATAAATGTCAAAAATATACATATAAAGTAGTACACGCCAAGCACTATATGCAAATAAAGTAGTAAACTCCAAGCACTATATTCAGCATAGCGAGTAATATAATTTGGTAATATTATATGGCATTTCTTTTCCCTTCTTCGCATGCATTCGTGGTGTAGTGGTCAGCACGCTGGGCGCGAATCCAGAGGTCCGTGGTTCGAGTCCCGGCTAAGGCATTGCTCTTTTTTCAATACTCCTGCTTCTAAATAACCTAATGACTCTACAAGATTACTAAAAATTTGTACTCTCATGTATGTATGAAATAGCAGATGAAGCTGATGTAGAAGACGAATCTATAAAACTAGCAATAAACACTTAGTGCATTTTCCTTTCAATAAATACACATTCGTAGATTCACAGATGATCATCTTTATTCAAACATAATTCATAGACTGGAGTAATATTGTAGGGTTATTAGGATTTTTTGAAGCAGGAGACATGAAAAATGTACAATGCCCTCTGTAACAGTTTTAAATATTGTTGTTAATCGTTTGTACAATTTAAATAGACGAACATTAATATGTATATGAATGGCAACGTTTTAAACGCACGAAGAATAGTTTTAAATATTTATGCTAATCGTTTGTATAATTTAAATAAATGAACATTAATATGTATCTGAATGGCAAAGCTTTAAAACGCACGAAGAATGTAATTATATTTATTTTTAAACACGTAGTTCAGAATATGTTTTCTCTTCTTGCTTCTATTTCGCCATTTTGAATGTTAAATAAAATTTTTGTCTTGTTCCATCAATGGAGTTTGCTTCATTTGCGAAAGAAGTATCACACCTCGCCGGGACTCGTACCACGGACCTCTCAAATAAGCGCCGAGTGTGCTGATCATTACACCACGAAGGTATGCTAAGAAGGCGGGAGAAATACCTTATAATATAAGCTCTGAGAAGAATGCATGTGATAATTTCAAACAAACGCTTCCCGTTTGCATAGTAACCAACTACTGAAAAGGCAACAGACAGCAAGAGAGAGACGCAGAAAAGAAATACTTACTTTTTAATTTTAATTAAAACTGACTGAGTTCTGACTTTACATCATTTTAATCGATTTAATCGATTAATTTCGTAAATTTGACTATTGTGATTGAGCCTCTCAAACGGAAAAGTGGTTAGTGGCTCTGACTGCCGTACCGAAGGGCACAATCCCGGAAAGGCATGGATGTAATCTGTCCGTTTCATCATAAGAGGCAACTGTAGCCCATCTATTAGGTGTCTCCATGGTAAAAAGACACCACTGTTTCCAACCTACCATTTAAACTATGATTGGAAGAAGCATTATGTAAATGCTTACGTCATTAACATTGCATAAGAATCATATAAAAAGGATTAATTTTGAAATGATAAATTTTAGAATGACTTATTATAATAAATTGTTTCTAATTCTATGACAGCATGGGAAAGTATGAAATTCAGTATGAGTCTTAAGTGCCTATCAGAAATTAAAATTAAATTTATTTTACATATTCCTTTTCATATATATATGTGTGTGTGTGTAAGATATTAAAAATACGATAGCTGCTGTAAAAAAATAATTGGCGACCTCAAAATTAACAATTCTAGATTTCATGCTCTCCCCCCTAAATTGATCTGGTCTCCCAAATTCGAGATCTTTCCATGTTACGTAACGTTTGAATGCAGATACCTCTTAAGGCCAGTTGCGTCTATCCAAGGAACGGAGGCCTTTTCTAGAGTAACTCCCAAGTTGTCGAAGCGTTTGGTCACTGGTGAAGAATAAACACCAGTTCGCTCAATTGGATAAGCCAAAATGATGGATATGTTAGTATTTAGAGAAAGTTGTGGAGTCTTTCGGTTTAGTAAAGAATAAATAAGTTTTAAATGTCTTAATAATAGTGAAAAGTCTGAAATTTGTTGTGTTTATGAATGATGTATACAAAATTTTTATATTTTAAAATGCCTTCCCTAAAAATATAATTATGAAGTTTCTAAAAAATAAATTATGGTATTTTTCCTGATTTTGACTTTTCGCAGTCTGGCTCCTTTCCTATCCTGTCCTTTCTTCTTCCCAGAGTTTTTCCGTTGAACATTTGTCGTGTACATTCCCCATAGCTCAGAAGATGAGAAGAGGGAAAACTCTTCCACCACATTTTGAAAATCTGATATTACAAACAAACGCAAATATTTTTATTCCTTTTTTTTTCGACACTAGGTTTCACACTAAATGTAACACTTCTCGCATCCTCTCTTTAGGGAGGACACAAGAAGTGATAGCTCACGCCCACTGTACCCCTAGGAACACTGCTAACACCCCCTAATTTTTTTCTTTTATTTGTTAAGAGATTCAACTACGACCATGAGACTGACTTGGGTTTTTCTATTTTCGTTACCATACACAATCCTCTGACCATAGTTTAGCACTAAAATACTACCACACACACACACACATTCGCAAATTTTGAAACAAAATATTTCTTTTCTTTCTTCTTATTATAGGGAAACATTTAATTATACATATATATTGAAATATTGATATATTTTTATGAATATAATATATTGATATATTTTTAAAAGAAAAACTTAGACAATTCCACAATGCCAAAAACCAGTTACTTTGTCTAAGGAAGAGGTTTTTTTGATCTATTGTACTTAAGCATGCCTCACCCACCAGCAAGACGTTACGCTGATTTGTTGGAGAGGACATGCCAAATTAATCGTCAAAGTATTATTGTATTATTTAGTATTGCATTATAATGCTTTTATACATAATTTTCTGTTGTATTAAGTATGTGTATTCTCAATAAGAAGAATTTATGCGTCTAATCACAAATTGAGTATTACATTTCTATAAGAAAGTTGACAGCTAAATCTGTATTATAATGGATATATTTTCATCAAGAAAAATTTGAAAGATTTTTTAAGGAACATTTACTTTATAAAAAAACATTTGAACATATAATTTATGAAAACATTTGAACATTTACCTGGTGTAACTTTTTTCATAAAGAGACTTTACAACTTTACATAAAAAAATCATTGGACATTCAAAAGACATTGGACGTTCTTACAATCTGATGACTTTAAAAAATTATATTTGTATTAATTTATTAGTTAGTCTCATTTAGAAATTATATTGCTGTTGCAATAATTTTAAATTAGTTACTTAGGTATTATATAATCTATGTATGAGAAAGGTTATGAATAATGAAGGGGGCATAGGCAAACCTGCAGGCTATGTCCTTGATGCTTCTTCATGTCTTTCCTCATATGCTGAAATCTCCCTTGCTTCGCTTTTCTGCCATCCTGCTCTCCTGATCTTTATTTTGAAGAGGAGGATATGTGAGATATTAAAAAATACGATAGATGCTTAAAAAGTATTATGGACCTCAAAACTAACAATTCTAGAATTTATGCTCCTCTCCTAAATTCATCCGTTCTCCCAAATTCGAGATCTTTCCATGTTACGTAACATTTTAATGCAGATAATTCTTCCCCAATCAAATAATTGCAAGCCAAAACTTTTTCTAACTCGAACTGAAACTATTGCCTCCTTCCCTTCTTCCTTTGAACTGCTGCCTTCTCTTTGGCGTAAGCTTTCATCCCGGCAAGATGCTTCTTATGCACGCTGCTGCTTAATTGCTGAAGATGACGTCGTATTTTAAAACCCGTGCACATGGAAATTATTGTATTCAACTATGATTAAAGATTATCTTATCTACAAAAGGAGGATTTGATAGGCGTAAAAAATAAAGATTTTGATTCTTCAAGATGTGTTGTGTTGGATGCGTCATCATGCCTTTCCACTCAGTCCTTCAGCCAATACTGTGTTCTCAGTCGTGACGAATCTTATATGTGTGTCTGTGTGTGTATATGTATGTATGTATGTATGCACGGGTGATGTGTGTGTTTATATGTCTGCTTACGATCCATGGAGAGTGTGGGTATGTGTATCCATACGTAACCGTGGTACGTGCGTATATATGTATGCATCCATGTTTCATATGAATCCATGGAAAGACAAGAAAAATGAAATTAAAAAGGAGAATTAAGGGACTATCGTAAAATTAAAATTAGTATTTTATCTTACTTATTTTTATCTTTTATAGATAAACAGGTAGATAGATAGATAGGCAGATTATAGATGTGTATTTAAATACCGAAGTGAAGTTAAACTCTACTTTTTTTATAGATGCCGAAATACACACAGGCAGAAAATGTAATGGAAACTAATATTCACGTTTGTGTTGGATTTAAAATATACTCCCATTCAAACGAATAATGATCATAACCCAGCAAACAAATATGCAGCTAAAGAAGTTGTGTATAGTAAGTATAAATTAATTCTAAAGCATCAGAATCATCTCTTAATTAGTTTATTCATAAGAAAAGGATTTAAACATCTCTACATATAATAAAACAAAGAGAGAGAGAGAGAGTGTGTGTGTGTGTGTGTGTGTGTGTGTGTGTGTGCGTGCGTGCGTGCGCGCGTGTGCGCGTGTGCGTGTGTGTGTGTGTGTCTTTCTTTCTCTTTCGTTCGTGTTGCGAGTAAGCTAATAGACCCAGGGTCACGAAATTTGGTACATAGGTGTATCTACGCAAGAGCCAGTGCACCTCGAAGCGATTTTAACAAAATTCGAATTCGAATTTTTTTTATTTTATGTTTTGTGACCAAATCGCGTCATTTTGAGACATAATGGGCTACAGGAAAGCGAGATTTCACTCTATACATTTCATTTTTACATCGTCGTGAAGCGTAGACACTTAGCTATTTTACGAATTTAAAATAAATTTCGTATTTCAATAAATCGATTAAATACGAATTTATTTAGGAAGGTGAGCTTAACACCTTTTCAGCGGAATTTAAAAAAAAAACTTATTTTAAAAAATGTGCTGTTTATTTTCCTTTGATTTTTGAACACGTTGAACTTTAATCCTTTCGACTCCTTTTAAAAAAAGAATTTTGGAAAAATAATAATATTTTGTATTTTTTAAATTTTTTTAAATGAAGCTTCGGAATACACTTCTCACATCTCAGATATTTTAAAATGTAGTTTTGGCAACAATTTTCCTTTCTTATCGTTGTTTGTTTCATCGTATTTCTTATGTTACTGTTTTTAAGAGACTGAAACGTTTAAGAAATTAAAAAGTTGTTTCTGTTTGCAACGGTAAATTGTTTAATTACTTTATTAAGATAATTAACATTTGTATCAAGAGATATTCCTTATTTCATTGTAATATTATGTTTTAATTATATATAATTTTAATTATAATAAAGTTTTGCATGATATTTTTTAATTTGTATAAGTTCTTGATCTGTTTATACCATTTAAGTTCTTAAGATTTTGCAAAGGAAGTTGGTTAATTTATTTATTAGGATAATTAATATTTGTATTAAGGGATATTACTTATTTCGTTGTATGCTTTTTATATGTAATGCATTTTTAACTGAATTTTTTTCCCGTTGTTGTTTGTTTCTTTTTCGATAAAATTGTTCTGCAGAGTAAAATTCTGTGCAGTTTTCAAATTTGATGTTTGGTGTTCTCTTTAGGCATTTCATTTTTCTGGTACACTTAAAAGCCAGACGAAGGCTGGCCGCGCAGCGGCTAGTTTTAAATAAAAATTCTCTTCTTTACATTTATGAAGTATGCTATGTGACAGACACTGCAAGTAGTTATTTACAACTGCTAATTTTAGCAAAACTTAAGGCAAATTTAAAACTTAATTAAATAAAAGAGAGAAATTTTAGGATTGAAAAATATTCAATTCGAAACATTGTTGCATGATTCCCATTATTAACCAGGTATTAAAATTTTGTCAGGTAAGCGATCATTAAATAATTTATTGACAATTGCGTCTAAAAATTTAATATGAGATGGCAATACTCTTGAGATTCATGTTTCTTTTCGTAACCCACTTTTTTTAGTTTCTCAGTCTTGTGACCAAAACAAGAATCGGTATATCTTTCTGCGCTAATAAAGCTTCTAATTGATGCCTGCAAACAAGTTAAAACCAACAATTTCTTTGCGTACAATATTTCTGTTTGTTTCGCCTCGTGTATTACTCTTATTTAAAATTCACAGCGTATCTTCTCCCCTTGTTTACATGATACATTGGAGGACGTTGTTAACCGGCTTTGTGACTATTGTAAACTTGCTTTGTTCCTCATTTTTGTTTCAATGTCAACGACCGAATATTAAAGTTTAAACACGAAAACGTCAAGAAATTTTGGAAATTTCCATTCCTAATCTTGACTTTATGCTTATTACGTAATAGCTCGCGGGGATTTTCTCTGCGCTCATGGTTTAGTTAAGCAAGAATAAAACATAATTGATGACAAGAATATATATATACATAACTGTAGACCAAAAGGTCCAAACAGGTTTAAAAAAATTATCAAATGCAAACACACGAACTCAACAAAGATTGGTTTACAGAAGATTGAAAGACAAGAAATAAATTGTTTACGGTCAAGGCGTATTTCACTAGTGGACTATACTATAATTACAATAATAATAATAGTCACATATCATAAAGCACTGTAAATAACTTACTACTTTATTCGCATACAAGAATCTTATAGCATTTAATAAGTAAATCTCATAACATGCTGCAATGATAATTGTTTAAGATATTCGCCAATAAAAGAATTTTCTCAATATCATTATGATTGTGATTGAAGTTCAATATGTTACAATTGTATCATAGGAAATTTTAACTGAGTATTTTCTTCGTGTAACAAATAAATATATACATAAATAAAAATTAAAAATTCAATAAGAAAATCTGAAAGTTTTCAGATTTTACATTACGTCCGAAGGGGCGTTTATTAACGTTTGCGGGTTACCTTTATTTATTACATATCATGTTCTTCGCACTTAAACCATAAAATTCAGCTTGACAACAATATCGTAAAATAATTTTTAAATGAGCATATCTTCAGCATTTCCGATGTACAGTGTCTCGCGCGCTAGAGATAATTTTTTTTTCGGTACAGTGTTGCTATTGCTCGCTTTGAAATTGTTGAGTTTGTTAATAAAAAATTTGTTCGTTAAAGTTTTACAAAATATGAAATAGATAATAAAATAAATTCCAAGTGCCCATATTTGGGTGTAGAAGTACGTTATTCCAAATTTGATGGCTCTAGATACCGTCGTTTTATCAGAATGCGAGAAACATATATACATTTATGCAGATTCTTCATTATTTAATTTCTTCAAATATAATACAGGGCTGTAATATTTGGTGGCAACAGTTTGAAAAGTGAACCGAGATTTGTTTTCAACGCAAAATGCAAACCGAAATTAATAGCCCTTCTGTACTAACACATTTTGGTTTAATAATTAAGCTTTCTTCTTGTGATCTATTTCGTACAATCTTACTTTATTATACATATCTGCTTGATTTCTATGAAATTCTTAAATTTTTATAGACATTCTGAGGACTCTCTATATAGTATTTACTTATATTTTTTAGATTCATGCTGCTTATTCAAAACAGGTAAAATTCATAAGAGGGCATTTTAAAGAGAAAAAATATCCTGTTATATTTTGGTGATGTTACTTATTTTAATATGACCAATGAAAGGTTACAGAAGCTTTCCTTTAAATTTTCTGTTTTTATTTGGGGGAGACTGAGAGTTGTTTTACAGTAAAATACTTTGTCAGGACTGAGTGTTCTGTGCATACTTTTGGCGAACATATTCGTGAAGTTGTTAAAGTCCTGATCTTGAACAGGGAGCTGAATGCAGCTATGTTCAGTGGAAGTGGTAGAATAACTGCACGCAAGGAATGTTTTAAAATTACCCTTTTATTAAACTACTATTTACAGCCACTTCCCAACTCGGAAGGGATAACAGAAAATAATGACCGCACTTGAGTCTACACTGAACAATCAAATAATTTAAAATAAAGTGAGTAGAAATTAAGTAGTCGTTGCTCACAGAGCTATAAACGCGCGGTTGGCCTCTATGCTATAAATAAAACTATAAATGGTGCGTAGCAAGACTTAGCTAATACTAACGCACTTTGATTATTTCAATAAGTAATAGCGTAACAGCGCTAAGGCCTAGAACTTAAATACTAGCTAGTCAGGCGAACTCGAACAGAGCCGAAGTGATCTGAGACTAAAAGCTCTCTCACACTGAGAAGGTCCTTGCTAACCCTTAAATACAAAACTTGGCTCCACCTCAAATTAGCATAAAGCTGAAACGCGTGCTCATTCTAACGGGAAGTTGAAATAAGAGCTCATAGAAAAGAAAAAATTAAAATAAAACTTTGTTAGTTTAAACTAAAACCTTACAACTTGACTGACTACAAAGAAGAATATCTGATGTAAACGAAACGAAAGTTTTTTTATTCGTGCTTTTCATGAATTTAGTATAATAGATGAACAGGTCACGTCAACCAACAACCCGGATTAAAAGCATAAGATGGATAACAGGGGGAGATTAACACGTATAAACTTGACAATGATAACTATTGCTTGACTACGAGTCGATGCATTAGTTAATAGTAGATACTATCAGGGACTTGAATCTATTGGATTGATACTCTTGGCCTTGTCTTCGACAACTACATGCCAATGTCGGTTTCTGTGTTACCGCCGCAGCACGCTGGAGGGAACCACGGTTACAGCGAGGACAATAACATCACAGATGGCCGTATCAAGACGATACCAGAAAGACATACATAGTCTTAGCTTACAGTGCGGGATTATACAAGGTGTTTCAGCAGATAGGTTACAAATTTTCAGGAGAGATAGAGTACACCTAGATGATAGAAAATTATACAGCACACAGATTTGCATCACGCATGCAAGACCGCGTGGAAGATACATGACGCACGGTTCCTGCATCATGGTCGGGAGCCGTAATTTCGAACGCCTTCTCTGATGACGATCGTTGTCTGTTAAGTTCTTATTTCTTGGTTTCTGCTGTACTAAATATAATAAACATGTTTTCTCCTCCTTTTTGTGTCCTTCCTTTCTAGGGATTTGTGTCACCACTACCGCGCCAGGAAAGCGTTGCCGACCATGAATTGCTATATGATTTTCCATCGTCTAGGCATACTCTATCTCTACTGAAAATGTTTGACCAATTTGCTGAAACACCCTGAATAGCACCTCCTTATCCTCTTCAGCACTGCGTAGACACAAAGCGGAAATGCACATCTTCCAACACATTTAAAATTAGTTTTTGTTGTTGCTTTGAGAATTTTTGTTTTATTTTGGTGTGTTTCTCTTCTGACTACATTTAAAATATCGAATGCTAAAACCTTGAGTGAAATGTGTAAGCTTTCCCGAAAATTTAGTGGATTTTTTAATTTGTTAAAACTGAGAAACTATACTTAACTATCCGCCTGAGTTCTCGATTAAATTTAAAAGTAATTATAACAATACATAATTCTCATTAACGTCGCATACAAAAAAACTATAGATTACATTTTTTTTGCAAATGGAAATAACATAGCTTATCTTTCAATGCATACTGAGTAAGATTTTCCTTGACATAGCTAAGGCCTTTGACCGGGTGTGGTTGGAAGCACTTATATACAAACTCCACAACCTGGGCTTCCCAGGTTACATCATAAACACAGTTAATTCCTACCTAACAGGTAGACACTTTGTCGTTCAACTTGCAAACACACTTTCGACACGTAGGAAAATCCTTGCAGGCGTCCCCCAGGGGTCCCTGCTTGGCCCTACACTTTTCAACATATATGTGAACGACATTTCTGTTACAGACAACACAACACTCGCAATGTATGCTGACGACACTGCGATCCTCACTCAAAGTGCATTTCCCAGTCTAGAAATCCAACGGTTACAATCAGCGACACTGTCCACTATACTGGTTGAGCGGCATAAAATAAACTGCGAATGTGAACTAAAGATGTGTGCATTTCCTTCTAAGTCATGTAAAAAGAAACTCTTTGTGCATCAAAACAAGCTCAATAAATTTCGAAGTAGTAAATGCGCTTCAGCGAAATAATTCTTTGTCTACAGAATATTTATTACAAGCACTAAAATTATTGTTTTATAAATATTCACTGTTATACAGCTCATTGCACTTACTCTGTCTTTCTATAAATACATGATACTGCGAGAAAAATTATTTCAGGTCACTCCATGCTCTTCCTCATGTTCTGTTTGACTAAACCTCATTGCAGTCTTTCAGAATTTTGTTCCATATAGAATTGTACGTATGTTGCATCTCCACTGAAGAAATGCAACAGCCCAACTACATACTCAGCCTCATATCGAAGCTGTTGGGAAGCATCGAGAGATTCTTGTTATTTTCAGCTCTTAAGCACTTGCGAGCCCTCTTGCAAACAACAATTTCGAAGTTCAGCTCATCACGAATAATGTGATCGCCTAATCTAAAATCACGTGCGATAGAGATGCCATCGTGTAGATTCTGATGCACTAAATATGGCGTAATATTTTCTTCCATGTTTGCTAGATAAGAGCAAGGAGGATCCTCAACATTAATGAAATCGTTCTTCGTATTTAAGCTCCATTCATGGTTCTTATATATGTTTCATAATGTCACTGAATTGAATTCTCATCCGAAGATATACTGCACAGATATCGCTAAGGAAACTTTTTTAAATACTTTACTGCTTTTGCTCCGTGCCCTACAACAAGGGCACCAGCCTTAACCCATCCAAACTCTCTTCCACGTTCTTATACAAACCGTAGGCGTATTAACACCGCCTTTTCATAGCTAAAGGTCACTGCCTTGCATGGCCGATGACGCAATAATATTTGTCGTCCACGCAGATTTTTAATACAACTTTTCCAGGTTACCGCTGAGCAACATAATATATACCCAACGGCCACAATTAAAGAAAAGGTGTTTAGATTTTGATAGATCAAAAAAGGCCATCATATGAAAAACAAGTAGTTTCGCAGTTTGCCGTTATGGTAAAAAAAGGCACCGTGCGTTACAATAATCTTAACACTCCCAAACACTAAATTACGCAAATCGCAATTGACTCGCATTTTAAAATTCGCCAACACACAACTTCACCCACATAGGAGTAATGTAGTTCAGATATGATGTACTTAACATTGGCTGTGATCATTACTTTGTACATAAAGCTTGATTATTAAAATAACTGCAAAGTATTATTGTCCATGTTTGCTTTGATTATTCCGTAACAAGAAAGGCTTACTGAAAGAACCCAAGACTCTTACAATTTTGTGAAAAATGATGTTGAACTTCAAAAATGCCTGATCTTCACAAGCGCAACCAGGCTGACAACGAAGCCTATATTAAATGTATATTTCATATATTAAAACTGCCACGAAAATAGATCTAACAGTATTCGGATAACATCCAGGTATTGGATGTACCTTGTGCGAAACATTATGCCCGAATCTCTGCAAACAATTATGCACAAACCTCGGCGAAACATTGTGCACGAAATTCTGAGTTTCTTCCTTCTCACAATTAGCAATGCCAGGAACTGGAACTAGCTGATCTTGTGCAGAGAATCAAGGCGAAAAAGCATTGGTACTTTCTCAGCTGTTCCTAGCTCGGATGAAAATGGATGACGAATGGAGTTGAAACATCCGATGGAAGCACACTTATACTTAATTGTACGAAGTAAAAAGGAAGTATTATAATCGCGAAAAATTTCGGATCTCATATTTCAACGAAAATATCCATTTTATCCGCTATCGAATGCAATTTAACCATGATTTTGAGTAATATCTAAACGTAAAGACAGAAAGAATAAAGGACTCTTTTTCCCCAATAAAATTGTAAAACTGATTTAAAATGGATTCTGAAGAGATTTTTTCGTGACGTCTGTGTATACGTACGTATGTATCTCGCATCATCCAAAACGGACTAGCCTTAAACGCAGAAATTTTGTACATAGGACTGCTATAACCTCCTATTTTGGTTGCAATCGGACGCACCAAATGTATACAAATTTATGTATATATATATATATATATATATATACATATTTACTCTGTTACTCGGCTCAGTGAGCTCAATTTTTTTTATTCTAATATATTTGTAAATTTCGCATTTTTTGCTTTAAAAATGATTGAATTGTGTTGTTCTTATCTTCCGGTTAAGGTTTTTATGCCTTTAGTAAATTTGCATGCAAGATTTGTAGAATTATCAATAATTTAAAAATTGTTTAAGTGCAGCTAAGCGTAATCATTTTTCTCATGGCTGATATATTTGTTTACATTTGAAACTTAGGAGAATATTTATTGGCTTTGTTGCCAATCTAGAGAAACTAAGCTTCGCAACAACGAAGATAACACCTTCTTTTATTATTCGAATTAAATCATCCTTAATCCATTCCGGAATTTATTCGAGGAAATAAGTGTTTAAGTTTTACTTCGTAATATTTAATATACATATTTTCAGTTTTTATGTTCTTTTGCTTGTCGCGAAGCGAGAACTGAACTAATTGAATGAGAAATACTAATACCGTCTGTGATAAATTACTTTTTTTTTGTTTTCTTTAATTTGTTTTACACATCGTTTTAGATTTATTATAGTATTTGAATAGAACATGTGCACATGTGAACATGTGCATGATTAGGTAATTCTCCAGATGATCTGCATAATTTTTGTGCATTCTGATGAGTTATAAAATGAATGAGATGTAACGCTATTAAGTGAAGCTAGCGCCAGACTGTCGCTGTGGGAAACCAATATAGTGAATTTTAAAGAGTGCATTTATTCTATTGTGGTTTATGCGCTATCGGTGAAGTAGATTTAATTCAATCCAATAAGTTAAATGAAATGGAAAATGCATATAATTTAATATTTCGTACAAGGAAGTCATGTGGTGTACACATCAGATTTTTTGATTTAAAAATAATTGAGTTATGTTGTTCTTATGTTCCGGTTAAGGCTTTTATGCCTTTAGTTAACCTGCATGTTATAACTGTAGAATTATCAACAATTTAAAAGTTGTTTTAAGTGTGACTAAGCCTAATGTGTTTGGCCATATGGCAGCTATATTGTTTTTACATTTGATACTTAGCGGAATAGTTGATTTGTTGCCAATCTAGAGAAACTAAGCTTCGCAACAACAACGTAACGTCTCCTTTTATTATTGAGAATTAAATTATGCTTAATTCACTCTGGAATTATCATTTAAGTTATTAGCTTGTTTTTGCGTACAAACTGTAATTTTAACTATAAAAATTTCTTTTTAACTGTTTTAACTGTACTTGGTATCTAACGTTTTTCTACATCTTTCAATTTTTAAAGAAAATATTTTGAATTCTTATGTGGTTTTTGCCTTACCGCGAAGTAAGAATTGAATTAATTAGTAGCGCATGCGCATTAGGTAAGCGGTGCTGAATCGTCTGTGAAAAACGGTTTCTTTTTTATTTGTTTAATTTCTTTTATACATCGTTTTAGATTTATTATAGTATTTGAATAGAACTTGTGGTAATTCTTCAGATGCTATAACTTTTGCTCACACTGACTTATAAACTAAATAAGATGTAACGCTGTTAAATGAACCTAGCGCCGAAGTGTGGCTATGGTAAATAAATATAGTGAACTTTAAAGAGTGCATTTATTCTATTGTGGTTTATGCGGTATCGACGAAGTGGATTTAATTCAAAATTCGTTAACTGTTAACTCAATATGTTCAAATGAAATGCAGGAAAATTGCGTATAATTTAATATTCCGTACAAGGAAGTCATGTGGTGTATACATCAGATTTTTGTCTTAATGACACTATCAACATACAGCTGTGACATTTTGGCTACTGAGAACTTTAATATGCCTAGATAGAAACCTTCCAAGCCGCTAAAGTCACGATGTATTACAACTTTTACTGCCTCGTTATGACTGGTCCGTAATATGTTAAAGAATCCAAACCAACTGGACCCGTGACTCATTCTGTTGTTGCAATTAGATATCGACAAACGTTACTAAGGTTCGGCAATCTATTATTCGATTAGTGTGAATATCTCGTAAAGAACATATTTATGTGATGAAGGACTGACAGTGTAGCAAAACAGGATTCAGCAAAGACCCTGAATAATTAGTCAAACATCCCCCCCTCTCCTACGAAATGACCAGATCGTTAGCCCAATATCATTCCGTGTGGTTTCAGCTTTGGGGCTTTGGGAGACAATTAAAAAGCTTCACTAATCGAGTATACAAGGATAGCTTAAAATTAAGACGACATAATTTAATTAAGAGACATATTTAAGACGAGACTAACGCTTTACGTCAGCCAAATCAGTAGGAAGTTGCTGGGGAGAAAGTTTACAAATTTAAATTTCCGGAAGCTATGAGATTGTTATCTATTGAATCGACATGGTAATTCTGACTACCTTCCACTTTCTTTTTTTACTGGATCTTATTTGTTCTACGCACACATACCAGTTTCCCCTCAATGACGAATTTTGAAACGACTATTTTTGTTCATATTAAATGAAATCCCACTACAGTCTAAAAGATATTATATTATATTTACTATCACAGATAAAATTTCATTGAATTTCAACTAACAAAGCTGCTATAAATTACAGGATAAAGTTAAACAAAGAATAAGATTAGAAAACTAGAGTTAAATTTCAATTCTTTACCTGTGACATTCAAGGTTTTCAGAAAATATTGCATATTAAGTCTTATCATTCAGAATATAATGAACATATTCTCTTAAATAGTATTAGAATGCATAAGGAAGTATAGCTAGCATTCATGATATCCAAAGACTCTAATTTTACAGACCAATAAACCTTCGGTCACATCATAATATTCAAATTAATTTTTCCCCTATTCTAAAAGTGCTACAATTTTAAAATAAGTCTTAATTTCTTTCCTAAACCTTGACCGAAATAAAAGTTGCATTACATATTATCGAAATAGTAGTTTTAAACTGTATGGAAAGCCGAAACATGACAGCGCCAGTAGGAAAGTTTCCATATATCCTAATGTACTAAGGTGTGGCCATTCAAGCAAAAAAAATACTCCGTTTTCATCACTTCCAAAAAAATAAAAACTTTCGCTTTCTTTGCCAAGGTCACCTAACAGAGCACCTTTCGGATTGTTGGGCAACAATAGGTGTGTTTGTTGCTTTGATTGGAGTGAACGCTCTAGCTCAAAAAAGTAGGTCGCTAAGAGTCATGTGACCAGCGTGCAGTACTTGCCGGGGACTGGTAAAAAAATCATTCATTTGAACAACGGCCTTTATTGTTGATTGCGATATTTTATTTTTAAAAACGCTATGAAAAGAATACATCCGGTTTACCCACCCTAAATATTGTTTATTACAAATGTTATATCTCCCAAAATGGTGTTTGCAGATTTATAATATTCGCAAATTGTTTAATGGGGTTTATTCGAATACTAATAGATATCATTCTGATGCTAATTTATACATTTCATGTTCCACTTTCATATGATACTTTGGAATCGTTTTTATAGTCAAATAAGTTTTAACATGTAAGCGTGTTGTATATTTAAGCATCTCTCATGGTCAAATCAGTTTTACTTTTTAATCTTGTATATTTCCCTTAGCAAGTAAAATATGCTTACTTTCATCGCCATCGGCCGTCTTGTATTTTTCAAATATTCAAAGTTTTTAAAAGTCGAAGGTTTTATGGTAATTTTACATTGAGAAAGCAGGCTCAACACCAAATGTTCTTTTCGCTGTTGGTAAGAAGAAAAAGAAGGATTCTTGATTGATCTTGCTTTATGGTACCTACTTCAAGGAGTGAACATACCCGTGACCATTTAGAAGAATCTCGCTGTTTTGGAAGCAGTGGAATTCGTTGTTAAATCATTTAATGAAATTAAAAGCTTAACACCAATTCATTTTTGTGTCCAAATCGATCCATGGCATTAGTGAATGAGACATGATTAACAACAATATGAACCAAATTAAAATACATATGAGCAAAATTAATACAGGTATATTTCCTCTAACTTCGCTCGTGAACTTACAGTGGTTAGCGAGGCCCTCGCGTTATACCTCGTTGACTCGCAAGCTATGGACTCCATGAAGGGTTTGGTTGTTTTTTTAGATTCCAAACCGGCCTTGGAAACTGTATAAGTTATTTCTCTCGCCTTCGTGGTGAGGTGGTCAGCACGCTCGACACGTATTCTAGAGGTCCGTGGTTCGAGTCCCGGCGAGGGCATTGCTTACTTTTTATGTTTCCTGCTTCGAAATAACCAAATGCTTCTACAGTGGCGCCCGACCATAAAAGGTGGTGGACGATGGTTCTCCACCGCCGGGATTTGGGCGATCGGGTCCTCTAATCCCTAGTCGCCCTATACAAGGGGGAGTATATAAGGTATTTTTTCTGCCTTCTTCGCATGCCTTCGTGGTGTAGTGGTCAGCACTCTCAACGCGTATTCCAGAGGTCTGAAGTCCCGGCGAGGGCATTGCTCATTTTTCATGTATACTGCTTCGAAATAACCTAATGTCTCTACAGCTGTAGAAACGGAGAAACTAACGTTACCTCAGCTGTTAGCGCAGCGGGAAAAAGTGTGCTACAATGGATTCCTAAGCATGTAAACGTTGAGGGAAATGAGTGTACTGATTCTTTGAATAAAGAAGCCAGAGACGTTGAACAGTCCAATAGCTTCATCAAACTCAATGATGCAAATGCAATAGCCGGATACAGACTTCTGATTCACACTTCAAAGAAGCCACTTGCTATAGGTTTCGACTGCCTTAGTAGCTAGATTAAGAAAAAATCAGTATAAGGACATGAAAATTCATCAGGACAAATCACGATCATGCATCAACTGCAAAACCAGTTCCAAAGTCCAGCTCACACAAGACATATGTTTGAATGCCCTGCTTTCTCCGCAAATATATTAAAACTAGGAATGGTTCCACTCGTTAACCAACTGTAGGAAATGTTATATGGACTGAGACACCAGAGGTACCGCAGGCAATCGTTCGGAACTTTGGAGTGGTCTGATTCTGAAACCGTGTTTTAAATCATATCATCTTCACACATGGACACGAGAACAACAACGAGCAAACTAAAATTCCTTTCTGGCGTTCAAGATTTTTCAAAATATAAGCAAAGAAAATATGGAAGAAAGACTCAAAGGTGCTGAACATCTTGCATTTTGCTACGAATTTATTATACTAAAATGTTCTAAATGCAGTAATTCAAGAAGAACCAACAGAAGCGGGAAAACATGGAAGATGAAAATTGAAAAGAAAGGATACCATGATTGAGCGCCAGAAATGTGTAAAAGAGATATTAGATTAGTTATACACATTATTAAATTGATTTAAACTTGAATTATATAGCTCTGAGCAGTATTCCTCTCATTGTCTGAGAAATTATCCACAAAGTGTGAAACAATAGACGTTTTCTAAAGAAATCTTAAAACTTGTTTAAGATTGTTATTGTTTAAATTCCATTTTAGATGTTTTTTAACTAAAATTTATTCAAAATTTAATTAAAAAGTTAATATTTTATGGAAAACAGAATCTTTTTATAATTACTCATGTATACCGAATATTAAGCTTTAACAAACACTGATAACAGAGACTCAAAATTAAATATGCTCATTTTTGCCTATCGCCTGAGTTCTTTTTTTTTTTCCTCTGCGACATTTGGCAGTTCTGGATTATTTTAAACTTTCTCATTATAACTACAAGAAAATTAAGCCAAACAATAGAAATATAATATACCTTAAATGTTCAGTGGCTATAACTGTAATTAAAAGTGTTTAAGTAATTGAACTTGTAAAGTCTAAGTCTCTTTGGGAACATTGAAGTTAGACTTTAAAAAGAACGATTGAAGAATTATCTTCTAGCCTTGTGAAACAAAATAGAAAATCAGAAGCAGGGTGTATAAAAGCCTCTTATTCAAACATAAAATTAACAAATAACCCAACTTGGGTGACAAGAAGCCTAGCACTTCTGGCTTAACAGAATAACGTAGAAGCTAATAATTTCAAGGCATGATAGATTAGTCTAACGGCTCACAGAATACTTTAACGCACAGGGAGAGCTCTGGTTTGCAGTAAACCGGTGAGACAAGCCTAATGGCTAGAACACTCAACGCCGCTGACGCAAGTCGCTAATAATCACAGAACAACATGGTCTGGAGTGGGCAGACACGCCCTAAAACGTGGGTGAAAAGAGACTAATAGGAAAGTCAAACTTAAAATGAACTATTAATTAAAAATAAATAGATAAACCTCACAATCTTTAATTTTGACAGCTGTTAAAATTATTGATCTGAAGAATATTTTTCTGTAGGAAAATTACAATATTTTTCGTCTGTTTAATATGTAGGTTGTTTATTCATTACCTTTTCATATATTCTGTTATTATTATATTTGAATTAGAATAGTCTTAAAATCTTATAATTTCCATAATTTAAGTCATCAAAGCAAAGGAAGAAGATTATGACACAATTTAAAATTAAATGTTAAACGTAATCATTCTTAAAAGAAAAGGTATAGCTAGCGTCATCAGAGGCCGAAAACCATGCTTCTTGCTCCACGAACGTAATCACAAAAGTTCTAAAGAAATTTAAAGTGCTGTACCTTAGAAGATATGATTTATAAAGAAGTAAGACTGTCTTTTTGCATAGTAGACTGTTACGTATAGAGTGAACATAACTTTTGAAGGCACATGAAAATCAAGAATTCACTTGTTTTTCTTTATTTCATTATTTATTTTATTGTGATAGATTGAAAGCGAACCCGCAGCATATTAAGATACACATGTATTTAGAAAGCTAAGGATACCACTGTCAATCTACAAATAACAAGCATGGAAAATACCATTGTTCTTTTTTACTTCAAATTAAATCATGAGCTCTATCAATACATTGCCTTACAGGCAGAAGTATATGGTAGTCAATTCGCATCACTACGAAGAAGAAGCAACCAAGATTGTTTTGCTTGAACCATCCAAGATTTTATGATCTTAATATTAAAAAAATCTTACATTACTTATCAGAAATGAAATATGTCTTGCAAATAAACCGACATGAAAATAATAAAGTTATGTTTTGTCAGGGAAACTGTTTGTGAACTGCATTGGTCATTTTTCGTTCAGAATAAATAAACATTAGTCAAACAAGCTGAAAGATATGCGTGATATTTATTCAAGTTTTTTTTAGAAGAAGAAATATGTTTTTTTTTAATTTCCAGTGAGTTGGCAAAAAGTTACAAAGAACTAAAATCTTAGAATCAGAGGTTACAAGCAGTAGAACTTAGAACAAAAAGACCGAGTTCATTGCCTAAAGACCATTCTCGTCTTCCAGTATCTCAACTCTTCTGTAAAACCACAAAGGGTCCAACATCGGAGTAGGTGGTCCTTGTCCATTTCTTCTCCACAATGCACAATGAAATAAACGGTTGAAATGTTTTTATGCACTTTCTTTTCAAGTGTACATAGAATTTATAAATTTTGTTCAGCTAACTTGTAAGGTTTATCCTAAGTTTATTATCAATTATTTTAAGTTATGCCTCTTTCCTGTTTATTCTAATTTCAGTTTACAGTTTCCTATCAGAAGGTAATTTCAGAAACGCAGTGAATGCAAATGAGAAAGAGTACTATTTAAGTCGATGCTTCACCGACTTCGACTTGATTTTCCTGACTAGTGTGCGTTTGTCATTCGGCTACATTCTCTCTTAGCTACTACGCTCGGTAATACTTTAGGCTCTTGCTTTGCTTCGCCGATTTAATTAATGTTTAGGGACCAACTACTTAGAATTCTGACAGCTTCGGCTATACCTTTCAGATAGCTTTAGTTAAGCTTAGTTTAGTTTAATTTCATAATTAGTTTTTAGTTTAATTTCATAATTAGTTTTTAGTTTAATTTCATAATAATTTAAGTTCAAGCCCAAGTGGAGGCTTGTGTAAGTTCCGAGTTAGGAACTGATTGTAAATATTCTGAGAAATAAAGGGTAGTTAACTCTTCTTAAGTCTTACGTGTTTATTCACTCACTTCGGTTCTTCGCTTGTTGGTGTTTGTGGGGTTTTGAGATTGAACATTGGAATTAAATAAGTTATACCCCAGAAACTCATCTGATAGGCTTCCCCACTAGTTAATTATACATTATGAGCAAGTAAGTAAATTTAAGGAAAATTTCTTTCTATACAGCATGCCAAAGTCATCCCAAAATTTTTAGGTATGAAGTATACAAAATATCATATACAAATATTTGAAAGGAAAAAAATACTGATGTTAATTTGGCTCAGTTCTTAATTAAATAATTTTCACAGATTTTATTTTTTTTCAATCGGCTATTTCAAGCAGCAATTTCTGATTGAATAAATTTAATGCACAACATTTCACGATATTTTAACCCTTAAACACAGAGATGGGGTCTGTACGACCGCGCCAATATTCTAGAACTGCGAAACTGCTTCTAAGTTATATTATCGTTCTTCTCCTTCAGTACTTGCAAGTTGACATAAAGTATATTTATTCCTAAATTTTTATTAAACTCTATCTATTAGTTTTTTTAAATAATTTTTAAAATTGGGCCGCGGTCATCGTAACGTAAAAATTAATGTAAACGCAGACCTCACCTTTGCGTTTACGTTACTTTTTTCTTGCATGAAGGGGGGAATGGCTCTTTTACTACTTGCGTCATTTCAGCAGCTGTCTTGATAAGAGATAATGCCAAATTGGATGGAATCAGAATTAGTAAAACCACATATGGAATGAAAACTCCAAAAGCCAACTGCGAACCGAGAAATAAAAATGTACATTCAAAGAGTGCTAGGAGTTTCTAGCGGAATCTATTCCAACCCAGATGTTACTGATAACCTTAAAAAGTGTGAAAAATGCTTTCTTTCTCTCCCTAGACTAAGAACGAAAACTGTCTATCTATGTTTCAGCTGCAAGAATCCGATATGTAATGAATGCGCCAAGAGAATTTCCCAAAATTGTGTTGAAAATGCTCAAAATAATGTGCTGCAGTTTTTTAACATTCTTTATATATTATCTTTTTTTCGCATTATTTTATATAATCCAGATTCTGTAGACAGAAAATTTATTAAATAGTTTAATTTGTACGCATTTGCAAGTAAGTAATGTTTGTATTATTTATTTGATTGTTCCGTATTTTTTCATATGTGATTTAAAAAATTAATTTTTAATGCATTAATTTTAGAGTTCTAAAAAGAAATAATTACTTCAATTTAACAAGCAAAGTGTAGTAATGTTTATATAATAATAAGTGTACATTTTTCTAAAATTTTATATTTTTAAAATGCATAAAATAGAACGCGGTCTAAGAGACCCTTCTTTTGTATTTACGTAACAGAAAATGAACGTCTGTACTTAAAGGTTAATAAAATATAAACCTTTATAAATATGATTTTCCTTTACAAATCTAACAATGGATTGTGAAGGTTAAAATCCACATTTCATTCTCATTATTCGGTGATCTGAAGGGTATTTCCTTTCGCATTTTTTCCAGCAAAAGTTCCATTTGCAATGAAGTTTCTTTTTTTTTCATTTTATTATTATTATTTTTTATTTTCCTCCCACCTTTTATCCATGCTTCTAAGAATTTCGTCCCTTCTTTTATACTGCATGCAATAGTTAGATTTAAGGGAGGGTACTCATCTTAATTAACAGCTGTGGGAATTTTTTAAATTTTTTTTCCTGTCCACATTTGTATGGTTTTAAGTTCTAATCTTTTTTTTCTTTAGGTATGAATGTCGCGATAAAATTAAGCCTAAAAGTTTTCTAAAGAAATGCCATTCATCTACCATTCACAAAACTTGTTTGCAAACACTATAGCGAACTTATTATTTCTAGCAAATGACAAGAAAGACACTGCACCTTTAATCTGTTTCGAAATGAATTTGGCAATGAGACTTTATTCCCATTTCAATACAGTATCAGGCTAAATACATCTGAAAAGAATTGAGTAACGGCCATGTGGATGTAAGGAAAGAATTGAGAGAGCTTGTACGTGAGTAATTGTCTCTAAAAGACCAACAAAGTACTTTTGACCCTCATTTGTCTACGTTTTATTGCCCGTTAACTAAATACTCTAAATCATAATAAGCATTTTATAACTCATAATTTCGGTTAACAAATATATAACAATTGGGCACCCTGACAAGAAATTCGGCAAAGACCTTGCAAGGCATTGTTCAGATTTCTTAAAGAGGCCATTGCGTGAACTGTCAAAAGATAAAAAAATTAAGTTTTACTGATATAGTATTCTATTACATAGAAATTATACCATGCTATTAACTAGGAATTTCATACCATAAGAATTTTCACGTGACCTATGATTTCAGCTTAGGGCCATATGAAAGGCAAATGTTGAAAACCAAACGTCTTTAGATAAACAATAGAAAAATGTGTTTGATTATTAATCAAGTGTTTATTAGTTTAATATGTAATGAAACTAATAGCCCAAAAATTAATTCTTATTTGAATGATAGTGATATCTTGATTTTATCTTAATTTCTGTGAAAGGCGATATAACAGCAGTTTCTTGATAATTATATTCATAACCAAAATAAATCAGTACACATTAAAATAAAATAAGGAGTTAGAATTTCCTTTGTATAGTTAGATATCTCTACTAATCTGCTGCCCTCTACAGGTAATCTAATTCCAATTTGGCTTTAAATTACGTGAAACCAATAATTTTCATATTAAAATACTACTGTTCCAGATTTTAGAAATATTGTTATAGCTATCACCGCACAAAAGTCAAACTGGTCTGGAATTAGCCATGTTCTTTCTAGATTTCTGGATAAAGTAAATTAGCTACGTAACTTCTGGTTTTTTACTTTCTTGTACAAACTTGTTATTTTCTTGTACAAAGTAAAAAGGAATTATTGTAATCGCGAAAAATTTCGGGTATCATATTTTAACGATAATATCTATTTTGACCACTATCCAATGCAATTAAACGATGTCTTTGAGTAACATTCCTACGTAAAAACAGAATAAAAGACAATTCTCCCCCCCTCCAAATTATAAAACTGATTTAAAACGGATTCTAAAGAGATTTCTTCGTGGCGTCTGTGCGTACGTACGTACGTACGAACGTATGTATGTATGTATCTCATATAACTCAAAACAAGTAAACTCAGAATGTTTAAATTTTGCATATAGGACTGCTACAACATATAGATGTGCACCTCCTATTCTGGTTGCAATCGGCCGCATCAAAAGTATATAAACTTATGTATATATATATATCCCCTCTGTTACTCTATTCAATGAGCTCAGTTTTTATTCTTATATGTTGGTAAATTGTGCATTTTTTGCTTTAAGAATGATTGAATTATGTTGTTCTTATCTTATGGTTAAGGTTTTTAAGCCTTTAGTAAATCTTCATGTAAGATTTGCAGAATCATCAACAATTTAAAAGTTGTTTAAGTGTGGCCAAGCCTAATCATATTTCTCATGGCGGACATATTTGTTTACCTTTACAACATTAGGAGAATATTGGATTTGTTGGCAATCTAGAGAAACTAAGCTTCGCAACAACAAAGATAAAGCCTTTTTTTTTATTATTTCGAATCAAATCATGCTTACTCCATTTTGGAATTTATTTGAGGAAATCAGTGTTTAAGATTTACTTCGTAATTTTTAATATAGATATTTTGAGTTTTTATGTATTTTTGTTTTGTTTTTTGCGAAGTGAGAACTGAATTAATTGAATGAGAAATACGGAATTGTCTGTGAAAAACAGTTTCTTTCTTTCTTTTTTTTTCTACACATCGTTTTAGATTTATTGTAGTATTTGAATAGAGCATGTGGCAACGATTAGGTAATTCTCCAGATGATATACTTAACTTTGTGCATTCTGATGAGTTATAGAATGAATGAGATGTAACGCTATTAAGTGAAGCTAGCGCCAGAGTGTCGCTGTGGTAAACAAATATAGTGAATTTTAAAGGGTGCATTTATTCTATTGTGGTTTATGCGCTGTCGATAGAGTAGATTTAATTCAATCCAATAAGTTTAAATGAAATGCAAAATGCGTATATTTTAATATTCCGTAAAAGGCAGTCATGTGGTGTACATATCAGATTTTTATATAAATTTTCTTATACCTTATTATTACATATTAAGGATATCAGGACTTGTATAACTTCTTATCTGCTTCGCGAACACGACGTGTCCCGACTAGACAGCGAGTTTGACTACAAACTATGTCCTATGAAGTGTAGAAAAGATAAGATGAGAAGGGTTGAATTACCCTTTATTTTCCACGATATCACAGATGCTCCCGCACTTCGGGATATAAAGACCAACCACTTGTAGTCTGAACGTAAAAATATAAGAATTTAATTAAAATTTAAATAAGAGCTAACTGTTAATATTTTACACAGATGACTAACATTAAGACTGTTCTTTTAAATTACTATGTATGTAGTACGCAAACTGTGGAAAACTACAATACGTCTTTAGCTTTCGAGAGAACTAAAACCTCTGGCCTTAAAGGCGGACAGTAATTGATGGCAACCTCGCGTGAAGTCTAGTGGCAAGACGGCTCATTCTGTCCCCTTCTAACTCTGGCAAAAAGCCACAACTTAAGTACTTAAGTGTTAGCAAGTACAATTTGCATAAACATATTCATGCATTAATTCTGGCCGAAGTGGAAAATAAGAGATGATAGTAAACTTTTAAAAGAAAATAAACGTTAGTCAAACTTAAAATCCTTACAAGGACTCATAACGATTGAAGTAAGGAGAAAATCTTGAAAATTATTGCAGCATCGAATGGTCAGTTTTACGGAAATGAAAGATAAAGAAATAATAGAATCTTATAGTAATTCTGTTTAACTGGAAAAATATCATCACTCTGATCTTAAAAAATGCATAATGGCTAACTGCGGATGGATATATATTTATGTATAACAGTGTCAGAAATTTTTATTTTAAAACAAAATTGTCCCAATAGTATTTTCGCGCAGTATGCTGCTGAAAATTAATCAGATATAGGCAAAGAGTAAGAGATATAGGATTAAATCCACAAAGGCTCGAAAGAAATAAAATTCAAAACCAATAAAAAACAAAATTCTCTATAAATATATAAATAATCACGGTGCTTTCCCAAAATAAACTCGAAATTTCTGAATCGCTGAAGGAACGTCTAATGTTTCTCTCTATGTAGAGCTGTATCTTCTGTGTGTCGGATCATTTGTCTTTACTAAAATATGCAAATGGCTGTTCCTCTTGCATAAGCACGGCTTCTACCTAAAAATCCGATGCATCTGCTGAAATTTTCAGTTTCCCGTTTGCATCAGGGAATTTTAAGACTGGGGCTTGAATTACAGCCATTTCCAACCTTTCGAATGTTGTGTTTGCTTCGGCCGCCAGGCAAACCAGGTTTTCTTTCTTTTTAAGTTTAATAGTATTCTGCTATATGAGCAAATTCTTTGATAATAAGCCTATAATAGGAAAACAAGCCCAAAAATGTGGGCAAACTTATTGCTGTATTTGGTGAAAGGTAATTGTTTATTGCAACATTTTTTTAATCTTCGGTCTCGATCCCCTTCCGAGATATCTGACAACCCAAATAAAGGAGGATTTTAATAGCAAATTTGTATTTGGCCGCATTTATATTAAATATAGATTTTCATTAAAAACTGTTATGGGCTTCAAGTTACGTAGCACTTGCCAAGTTTGTTCAAATTTTAATCAACACTTTATATGAATGTGCAAGGCCAAAATATGGAAAACAAAATTTTTTGAAAGTTTTATCTGATACGTACAGATAAGACATCATTCTAAAAGTAGTAAAAACGCATTGTAAGGACCCTTGCTTATTCAATGAAAACTCACTATCGAATTTTTGGCGAAAGACATTAATTCCCTTATCTACGAACATAGGTTGGCGGGAGATAAAAGAATTCTACGTATAAACAGTTAGTTAATTGACTAACCGGCAAAACATGTAAAAGCTATTTACGTTATAGAGGATTCTCTGTACGAAGGACTTTCTGCATAGAAACTAGGTTGCATTCATATGACACATGACGGAAACTATAAGTAATACCACACAGCTGGCCTTTTTACTAAGAATCGAATGTGGAGTGGCCTATTTAATTCAGTGGCTACTATATGCATATAAATCAGTACATTTCTTGTTCTGCATATTTCAGTGTTTGACAGAAACTTATTTACTATTTGATCGAAATTCCACAGTAGTTTAGATATTTAGTTATTATACAATTTATAATACTGTATGTTTAATCATTTTTCCTGGCAAAACTACAGTGTATTGCTCGAACTTAAGAGCTATAATTATAAAGAGTAACAAAAGGTTTTTAATAATTTAAATGTTTACATTTTATTGGAAATTTCAAAAGTAAAATGTCTTTTTACTTCTTGACTTCAGAAATATGTTAAGTTAATTTGAAAGTTTGAATTATTAAAGGAAAAGACTGTTAACAAAATAAAATTGAATAAGATAAAAATAAAGATTAAGAAAAGAAAGACAGCTTACAAATTGCATCCAAATTACATAATTTCGCTTGGAGACAATGTAAAGTCGAATTTCCCTTTCTTTTACCCAATTTCCGCAGGCGGTCCTCTTACACAGTGGACTCTAATCAGTAGTTTCGAAGGGGAGGGAGTTAACTTATTTTGCTGCTAAGAGAAGGCGGGAGATGTAATCACGGCTTTGCTGGTGTCGGATTTTGCGCAATGCTCCGGATGGGACACATAAAATAAATGTCCAAGTTTCCCTCGCTCCAGTGATTCCTTTAATTGAGCAACCATTGTTTAACCA
>KK118377.1:56211-115448 GCA_000611955.2 Stegodyphus mimosarum | reverse complement strand
TCATTTCGCGTGCCAGCTTCCTAACGTGAGCAGTTAGCTTTAATGCAGAATACCATTTGGCCATGTCGGACAATGCTTATAGCTTTGTCTAGACTCCAAATGAGGGTTATTTAAATTCCCAGAATTAAAATTTTCCGATGGTGTCATTTAAAAGAGTAGGACAAGCAATTTCTGTGACACCTGTAGAAGATGCACAGCAGCAATATTTTGCATACAGGACATGTTTCATTTTGCTTACAGCATGATTTTGTATACAGGACAACGGGTCAAATTTGTGCTGCAGATTCCATTGGTGTGTGTGTGTGTATATATATATATATATATACACACACACACACCAATGCATATATATATATATGCATTGTTTCATTAGAAACTAATTAGTAAAGTTAAATAAAATTAAATAATTCTCTTTCTCCATTGCTGCAAGAAATGAAACATGAATTTAACAAGTACAATATTATTACCTCATTCATACAAAGCAAATTGAAATTTTAAATTATGTAAATTCAATTCCAAACAAAATAAAACGATTAATTATTGCAGCGAACTGATTTGCAATATCATTCAAATTCAGAAAGCATAAGTAAATAAAGTACAGGCATGTAAAAGCATGAAAAAGTATAATACAATTCACAACTTTCATTTTAAAAACTTAAAAGATTTTTAAAACTAAATTTAATTTGAATAACTGAATAATTGTTGTGATAATGTGTTGTTATGTGTGATAATTGTTGTGTGTTGAATGATTGCTCTGAATAATTGTTGAGCAGGCAGGAGACAGATCTGTTCAAGGGGAAGTCGCCCCCAAACCTATCTCTTCAATCAATTTGTGTTTAGTCATCCATATAGGCATGGGTTAAGAATTACACAAAACCAAACGTACTGAAATGTTTAAATGAGAAATTTAATACTTAAGAAATCTTCGAGAAATTTAGAAAGCAAATCCAATATTCTTGCAAGTTTTATGATGTTTATTTGTAATTTTTGGTTTGCATGCATAATTCGTGTCGGGGAAGTACCTATATACAGAGGCTGTTCGCCCATTTTTTAGACGATGTATATTGTATTCACAAAACTAAATTACATAAAATTGTGTTTTAAATGTTCTATTTGACATCCCTTATTCTGAACTATCTTTCGACACCGCAATTTCCAGGATAATAATGCCTTTTGAAGTGTCAGAAGAGGTATTCTATCCCATTACTCCCGAACAGCTTTCCAGAGTCCTGTTAGGGTTTTGGGACAACGTTTGGATAATGCAGTTTTTAAATGTTCGAAAGCACAATAATCCATAAGTGACACATCGGGAGATTTAGTAGGGATATCGATGAAGGGTATGGCCTTGATACCAGTTTTTTGTTCCATTTCTTTTAGGAAATTTACAGTGGATTTTGATGTGTGACTGCCAGCTTTGTCCCGATGGAGTCTCACAGATGGATGGCACAATGGGTAAAGCGATGGTATTTCATTCAGAAAAATTGGCGATAAAATATCTTCCTGATAGTATTTGGAATTAATCTTGACATTTTTTGCACTCTCTTTATTTTTAACTTGCCATTATAAGAAAAACCAGCAACAATCATGAATCCCTTATAAAAACTTTCTTTCGATTCTTTGAACCATGTACTTAAATTTTTTTCTCCCCTTTTATCATAATAAATGGCTCTTTTTTTGTTACAATCATTTAAATACATCCATGTTTCATCTATTGTGACAATTGTTTTCCATTTTTGGGGGGGGGGGTTTCGGATAAGTGTTTCTCATATAGAATTCTGCAGCGTGTCCTGCGTCGAGCGATATGCTTCGGAAGAAGACGATGCACATTCCGTTTTTTCGCTTTCTTAAGATTTAAATCAACGTTTATCATTTTGTTTACAGTGGGTACCGAGTATTTTAGTGATTTTGCAACTGTCCTTTGACTAGGGGGATTTTCTTTTAACATTAAACAACGTACCTTTGCAATAGTCGAAGATGTCCGTCTTTTCCTTGGATACTTGTTTGAAATTTTGTCCCACTGGAGGCTCTAATTTGACGTTTTTTTCCTTTCTTGTTGATGATATTACCTATCGACGCTTTAGATATCGCAAAACCACGACTCTCACATCGTTTTTAGATAACGGAGTATGCATATTTCTCTTCGGAAAGAGCGTCAATGTAGCCTTCGAACCACTGCTTTGTTAAATTCGCCATTTTGAATAAAAACAAAACTTTCAAGGCACAGACGATCATTTTGACTCTTAAAAACATAGTACAGTTGCAATTACTTCTTTTGCAGCAAACGATTTTTTATTACCGCTTACCAAAATCGTCTAAAAATGTGCGAACAGCCTCTGTAGGTTTGGATTCTAAATTAGTTTGGCTATGCAGTTTTAATTAATAATTTTGTTTTTAGCAGTGGATTTGCTTTCTAAATTTCTCGAAAATTCCTTAACTATTAAATTTGTCATTTAAACCTTTCACTTTTGGTTTTGTGTAATTCTTAACCTATGGCCATATGAATGGCGAAACACGAACTATGTGACTGAAGAGTTAGGTTTGGACGAGTCAACTGCCACTTGAAAAGATTTGTTTCCTGCCTGCTCAACAATTATTTACTTTATGCGACTTAAATTTAGTTTTAAATTTTTTTTGAATTTTTAAGATCAAATTCTTGGATTGTATTATTTTTTCATGTTTTATATACTTGCACTTTATTTACTTATGCTTTGTGAATTTGAATGATATTGCAAATTAGTTTGCAGCAATAAGTAATCATTTTATTTTGTCTGCAATTGAATTTACACAATTTAAAATTTTCATGACCTCATGAAGTTTTATGAAAAAAAACCTCGGACCTCTTGAATACGCGCCGAGTGTGCTACCGTTACACCACGAAGGCATACTATGAAGGCGGGAGAAATAGCTTATGCACTCCTCATTTTAAAGGGCGACGAGATTAGGAGACCCAATCGCCAAATCCTAGTGATGAAGAATCATCATCCACCACGTTTTAGTTCACGGGCCACCTGTAGAATCATTAGGTTTTGATGCTACAGAAGTGAAAAATGAGCAATACCCTCAACGGGACTCGAACCTGGACGTCTGGAATACGCGCCGAGTGTGCACCGTTACACCGGGAAACCATGCCGAAAAGAGGGAGAAACTACCTTATTAATAAACCGTAAATATGTAAAATAGTGAAGTGAACAAAATAAATCTTGACCATATAATGTGGAATACAGCAGATGTAAAGTAATTATGCAAGGAAAGAATTTGTTTTACTTCTAATCATTATTTTGACATTCCCACTTTCCTTCGAAATATGACCTGTTTCTATCTACAAATTGTGAGTCCAGTTTTCAGTCGAATCATACCACCTTTGTTAAAAGCGGGCCCTAGTTACAAAATAAACTTCTCACACCTCCCAGATGGATAACACAATTCCCAAGACAGCGTTTAAAAAAACATCATGAAAAGGAAAGCCACACGCCTTTCAAACTGTTCGGTCCTTTGTTAAAGACCATAAAAGCAGCATTCTTTTCCGGCGACATATCATAAAGAGGAAAAAGGTTCTTAATCTAAAGATTGACTCAAACAATTAGGTAAGTGAAAGTGCTACAGTTGCATAATTTGAGGTTCGTTTGTGTTCGCAGTCAGGGGGGATTTTAGCAAGCGAAGTGGGAGCTCGTATGATATGTTGCTAAAGGAAATAGGGTCAAGGAAAAAAGGAAATATGTAAGCAAATAGTTGTGATTTTAAGAGCTATTAACGGCGACGTTTTCTGTGGCTACCTTATTCAAGTACCACGCCTACTGTAAATCATATTAGAAAAATATTTCCCATGTTTTCGAAGAGCCATAGAGAACTTTCATTACGATTTGAAAGTAAACTTTTACGTAGCCAAATCGGCAATTATAAAGTTTAAAAAATAATATTTTGTCAATATCAATAGAGGAATTTTTACCCGCCACAATCATTTTTTGCCACAATTATGTATAATAATACTTATTTGTTTAATGGAACACATGTATTTAATAAAACTTTCATTTTCATGGAAATACGTTTTTCTCTACATATTCCAATAAAGTTGAAATTTTATTTTTTATATTATAATTTTACTTCTTTTAACGAATGGCAACGGCACTTAAAGAACTTTTGAGTCCTGAATATTAACATATTTTCCTACATTCATGGACGGTAGGAATTCGTCAGTCATCTGAATTACATATTCTCCAATGCTCAATTCTCCTGAAATTTCTATATAACTTGTAGAGCCATTAGGGTTTTTTGGAAGCATAAGAATGAAAAATTAGCAACGCCTTCGGCGGGAACCGAACCACGGACTCTCGGTCGAGCGTGCTGATCGCTACACCACAAAGACATGAGAAGAAGGCGGGAAAAATACCTTATAAACTTATTATAAGTAATCTATAAGATCTCTATGTAATTTATTATAAGTAATTATTAAATTCCATGTGGAACAGTTTAGCAAAGAATTACCTAGAGAAAACTAACAGTCTAAAGTAGATTACTAAGATACAAATAAAAACGGAGGAAGGAGAGATGCTGTGGGGAAAGAGATAACAATTTTCTCTTACCGGCATTTTAAAGCAGATGGATCATATTTATATACAAATGGTATTAATAACTTCCTTGCAGTCATTTCTGTCTCAAGAACTGTAAAACTGTCAGCATTTAGTGGCATAATATTTGGACAATTAAATAAATGATATTTTGTAAAGTAAACGATATCATTAAACAAAGTAAACGATAGCATTATTATAATAATATTACCATTAAAACTGCTCGACCAAACAGAACGAAAATCGCACAACTAAATTTATTTTAAAGACTTCTTATAACACAAAGTTTAAATCATTAAAATACCAAATACAATGGACATACAGAAGGTTCTATTATCAGTACCGAATGCGAATGTTTTTATACTGTAGACACATTAAGTATTTTTTTTTGAAAGCAGGAGAGATGAAAAGTGAGCAATGTTCTCGCCGGGACTCGAACCACAGATCTGTCGAATACGCGCCAAACGTGCTGACCACTACACCACGAAGGCATGCTAAGAAGGCGGGAGAAGTACCGCATTTAAAGAACGACTGGGGATTGAAGTACCCAATCGCCAAATCCTGGTGAAGTTCGGGCGCCATCATAGAGACATTAGATATTTTTTTGAAAGCAAGAGAGAGGAAAAATGAGCAATGCCCTCACCGGGACTCGAACCACAGACCTCTTGAATACGCGCTGAGCGTGATGAAATCTACACCACGAAGACACGAAGACACCACGAAGCGGGAAAAGTACCTTATAATATGACGAGATACAAAACTCAAGACTTTGACTGGCATTCTGAAACACTGCAGTTCGGGCAACTGTAAGTCGTTTCACTTCATATGTTGTAGCTGCTGGTAGTTTTTAGTGAGCGAATGTATGTAACACCATAGAGCAAACGAGTTAGAAAAAGACCATAAATGCATCGAAAGAATCGGGACCGATACATGGCGAAGAAGTATCAAACAGTGAATGCGATTTGTGGTGATTTGTGGTGGCATCGGCTTATGGTCTCCTGTTGGAAGGACTTTAGAAGGCTCTTGAAGATATTGGACAGCCACAGTCATTAACACATCTGTAATGAAAGTCTGATCACATAAAAAAATCATATAAACAAAATACCACATCAAACCGCACTCGTATCCAATCGGACTTCTTCCTAGAATTCCCGGTGTATACATAAGGCAAGATTCCAATGAGGATTTCCGGCGATAGAGCCATACACACACGTCCTCCATGACGTTAAATGTTAGAGAGTCAATCTTCTGAAAATTCCATTCCTGTATCCGTGTGCGACATTCAAGATGCCACTGCAGTCGCAAAAGTCAGTGCTGTAGTGTTAAAAGCAGGCAAAACAATGGTTTCCATGTAAACAATCCCCCAATACTCTAAACACGCAGTCTCATCATGCGTACACTGCGAAAAAAAAACAGACAGTTCTATATCTCCCGTTCTACTGGGCCATTTGACAAATTTCAAATTGCGTTTTGCATGTCCCAAAAGCGCCATTTAGTATGTATATTAGATTTATATATAGCATGGTTCTAACATACATGTTAACATATAACATGCATGTTAACTAAAGGCATAAAAACTTTAACCGGAAGATAAGAACAACATAATTCAATCATTTAAAGCAAAAAATGCACAATTTACAAACACTTCATAAAAAAAGGAACTGATCTCACTGAGCCGAGTCATTATATATATATATATATAATCGTCCGCACCAAAAGTACAGACGCCACAAAAAAAAGTCTCTTCAGAATACATTTTAAATCAGTTTTAAAAATTTTTTGGAGGAAAAACTGTCCTTTATTCTTTCCTTACGTACAGATGTCACGCAAAAACATCGTTAAATTGCATTCGATAGCGGTCAAAATGAATATTTTCATTGAAATATGATACCCGAAATTTTTCGCGATTATACTTGCTTTTTACTTTGTATAAGGAAGTAAAAAGAACACATGATGCCACTCTGAAATAGTTTCATATGTACAAGAATACATGTATTTTATATATGTATTATATATGTATATCATATATGTGTTACATATATACATGCATTATTTAATATGTATGTTACGTAATTTCATAATGTGAAAAACTGGACTTGTTTGGAAGAAAAATAAATATATAAAAAATTATAAATTCCTCCTATTAGGAAATCGTTCAGCATGCAGTAAATGTATGTAATTTTATTTAAATATGTTAGGTAAATGACTCGAGTAATTTATAGTCTGCTTTTATTGCATTCAAATCATTCTCCCATGCTTCAATAAGAAAGTTAAAGACTACTTAAAACAAACAACATCTTTCTAAGTGCTCCCTTTCCGTGACGTCTAAAGGTTGTCTATCATATAAAAAGATAAATATCGTTCGAAGGAGAAATATTTTGCCATTTTGCGAGGAGTGCTTATAGTCTATTCGACCTACGTTGAAACCTAGATTTTTAAATGCTCTCTCTCTATTATTTTTCTAACTTCCTGTTAAACATTTCGACATTTCATATTACTAGTTTCAATATAATTAAAGCAATCATAAAAATACGAATGGCTGGAATGTTTGCTGTTCTTCTTATAAGATTTGGATACCAACAAGTAAATGGAATTTTTAAGGAATTATGTTATAATGTTATACATATCTTAGTATATACCGCTTTGAAATACGTTCAACTTGAACCGTCTGGTTTGGAAGCTAAAATGTTTGCTTGATACATGATATTTATGTGGAATACAACTCGAGTTAAACTGATATACGTCTAGCGTTGAAAGCGAAAATTTTTGTTTGATACATGATATTTATGTGAAATACAACTTGAGTTAAAGTGGTATACGTCTGGCGTGAAAGCGAAAATTTTTGTTTGATACATGATATTTGTGTGGAATACGACTCAAGTTAAACTGATATACGTCTAGCGTGCGTTGAAAGAGAAAATTTTTGTTTGATACATGATATTTATGTGAAATACAACTCGAGTGGTATACGTCTGGCGTGAAAGTGGTATACGTCTGGCGTGAAATCAAAAATTTTTATTTGATAGATGATATTTGTGTGGAGCACAACTCGAGTTCAAATGATATACGTCTGGCGTTGAAAGCGAAAATTTTTGTTTGCTACATGATATTTATGTGGAATACAACTCGAGTTCAACTGATATACGTCTGGTGTGAAAGCAAAAATGTTTGTTTGGTACATGATATTTGTGTGGAGCACAACTCGAGTTCAGATGATATACGTCTGGTCTGAAAGCGAAAGTTTTTGTTTGGTACATGATATTTGTGTCAAATATGATTCGAATTCAATGATTCATCACTGCGCACACTGTTGTTGCTGCTATTCAGTAAACAACCCAGGCTGCCTGAATTTTCAAGTGATTTTGGGTTTTTTCTGGTAAAGGTTATCGTAAATATGTTAACAATGAGTTTTAACTAAGTTAATGGGAAGCGTCAAGCAACGAGAAGCATGGTAACAATCACCATGGATATGATGAAAATGGCATGCACATCTGGAATTCGACTCTTGCATTCCTTTTGAAGACAGCGATGGTATCTGAGAATCTGAAAAACAAAGACGCTAGTAACGCTAAGTAAACAGAAATTAGACATATTGAGGTACTTCGATATATTTGCTTTTGATTTGGATACCAAGAAAACATTTGCCGTACTTACTCACGTATTTTGCTAAATTGCGTTTAGAAAGCAAGATTTCCTAAATTTTAAAATGGGTTCGCCCACTTAGTGGTTATTTTCGTCTTACTAATTGATTTACTTGTGGATTTTGAATGCATAACTCTGTGTCATGAACAAGTAACAATGAAGGACGAAGGCCTGCAAGTACCACGAAGGCATGCAGAAAGGAGGGAAAAAATACCTTACAAACTTATAGCTCCATCATGACATGTATTGAATAATCTTTGGCTTAAATTAAATCATCGTGTATCTTCGCATCATGACCTTGCGAAAAAAAAATTGAAATGAGGTTTTATTAAATTTCAAATGGCCAAATATTTCATTACAAGTTTTCCAGATATTAGAGATAGTATGACACGAAGAATGACAGCTGTAGGTTTCGCAACAAAATGATGCACAAAACAATAACGCATGTGGTTTTGGGTGAAGAACGGGTATTTGAATCTTAATATTTGGATAGAGTAATTTCTTCGGTGTTTTTAATCGCCCTAAAATACTTTGTAATTACCGAACTTTACTTCGTTGGGATGAGGAATAGATGAAAGGTTTTAATAATAATAAGCAGTCGAAAATTACTCTCATTCATTCAGCTGGCCAAATACAAGTAAAAGCACAGATGTTGTTTCAAATTTGGTAGTCGTTAAGATGCGTAAATCAAACACCAAACGACGGGAAGTTAAACACGATTTCAGAAAATTTCAATGCTACATTTTAACTACAAATAAGAAAGTAAACAAACAGATTAATACGACAGGGTAAAAATTATACAATTTTTCAAAGAAATGTTTTTAAACATACTGTGGTATTCTGTGTTTATGAAATGTTTGAAAATGCACAAGTGGCGTAAATAACAGTCACCAGCACAACTACACTGCGTGCTCTGAAGTCACTGAAAGCGAACTGATTGTCAATAGTAACTGTTTTGTATACTTTCAATTAATACTCTAATTTTAGATATATAATATACTCGATCTCTAATAATCTAATTTCCGGAGTACAGTGTATTGATTAAAAATCTAATTTTAGAAGTATAGTACATAGACCAATACTCTAGTTTTAGAAGTATAGCATATCGATTAATAATCTAATTTTAGAAGTATAGAATATTGAGTAATACTCTGACTTTAAGAGTATATAATGGCGTTTTAATAATCTGACTTTAAGTTTACAGTATATTACTACTCTAATTTTAGAAGCATAGTAGAGTTCTAATAATCTAACTTCAGGAGTATAATCCATTGACTAATACTGTAATTCAGTATAGTATAATGAAGTTCTAATAATCTAGTGTTAAGAGTATGAATTAGGGTTTCTCTTATTTTGCATAACAAATTTCTTTTAAGTTTGATACCTTTCCTGAACTCCTCAACTTCCCTTAGCATTTTCTCGCCAGGATGTAAATTTTAAAATTACGGGAAGTGAGTATTTAAATGGGTGAATCTCTGAGTTCATTTCTGGCGTGTTTTCGCTAGCCAGCGTACGTTTCGTTGCTATCTCGCTGTTACGCTAGTAAGCCTCTTGGCCATTTCGGTTTATCGTCACGCTTATTAGGTTTTTGTTGAGTCAACCTGTTAGAAAATAACTTAACAGGCTAATCCAGCAATATTCTATTTTAATTTGACTTGATTTGTATTCTACGTTTAAGTTTCAGCACAAGTTGACAGTGTTTTTGTAAAGTACGAAGATCGCGCCTTTTTGTTGGAATTTGAATTAATGAAGGGTTACTTTTCACCCTTCTTCTGTGCTGGTAATCAATTCACGCTTGTGCGAGAATTCGCCAGGTTCACTTTAGAATCCAATTTAGTTTATGTGGAATAACAGAGATAGATCTTACAATAGTTTAATCGAGTTATAATAATCTAATTATAGAAGTATAGTATAATCAAAGTCTAATAATCTAATTTTAGAAGTATAGTATATTAAATTATGCTCTAATTTTAGGAGTAGAGTGTAATTGAATTCTAATAATCTAATTTTAGAAGTGTAGTATACCGACTAATCCTTTAATTTTAGGAGTACTCTATATTTTTGAGAGTATCATTCAAAATGCTGTCCATTAAAACCTTTAACTGGATTCTAAAATATTGGAATATTTTTAACGATAAATATAAAGTTGAAATATCCACTTTAAACGTTTTCTCGTTCACAAGTTCTTAATTTTTACTTATGTATTTTAATGATGATTCTTTGTAACTTATGCTTAACTGTATATGTTTATTGTAATTGGACATTCCTTTTCGTGCAAAATTCAACAGATAAAGGAGTAAATGAAGCAGAATTTCTGTATTGTTTAGAGAAGCGGAATAAATGAAAAATCTAACCATTAATATCGTTATTACACCGATATTTAACCCTAATTTCTTATAAATATCTCTAGATTTAAATGCCAATCAAATATTTTCTATACTATATATACTATTTCGTCTATATATACTATTCCTATATATACTATTTCGTCCTAACATGTAAATTCAGAAAATTTAAATTTCCAGTATTTTATGTCCGAAAATAAAGTGATATTTGTTAAAAATAAATGTACAGCCAGATGATAGACATTTCACCATTTTAACCAATTATGAAAGAAAGCAGAAACTGAAAGCTAAATTTTCATGTACACTGTGAGCATATTCATCAAAGAAAATGCTACGTTTATTTAAAATTCCAATCTGATAAAAAAAAAGTGGAGAAGAAAAAAAGAAAAAAGAGTAGTCCAATTTCTTTTCCTTGCACAACTCCTTCACAGCAGGGCACACGCCACTGGGCTTATCATCGGCAGACTTACGATATCGTGACAGCCATAAAATACTCAATCCCCCCCATTCCCATAAATAATTAAACTCAACTGTGGTGTCCAAGGTAAACTTTAGGTAGGCTATACCCCACCTTTTAAAGGTACGAAACGCTCGCTGTTAAAACTCTTAACGATCTAGTTGCGTTCAAGCTGATAGAGACCTTATCGTCCATTGTTTTGGATTTTCAGGCCAACTATTCCGCATTAGGAAAGGACAGCAAGGGGGGGTCTGATTACAGTTCACTTCCTTTCTACTAGACGAATCGGACGAAAAATAGTGACCACCTGGAAAGGGTTACCAAATACGAGAATGTATCGCCTTATTCATCATTAAGTTTAGATGATGGATTTTATGACATGCACTAGATGAAGTTCAACGCATCTTAATAGTTGTGCTGCTTTAAATCTACCTGAATATTACTTCATTCAGTCGTTCTCGCCTTTAAATAACTCTTGAAAAGAAATATTTTAAAATAAACAATTATATTTTTCTTGCTTAAGAAATGCGAAACTTCATTTCATATGTTTACACACTTAAGAAAATCAAAACATTATTATTCTAAACTTTCTTACTGTTGCCAAACAACAACAAAAAAAGTCGTCTAAAATAAAAGGAAAACAACGGCCGTTGAATAAATAGCATTAACCAAATGTATAAACATGGAGATCGCAAGAGGCAGCGATAGTTCAGAGGTAGGGAAATTGGGACCTTTTTGGAGTTAAACTGAGGTCTCTTCTTCGTTTTACCTTTTATTTAATATTTCGTGAAACTCAAAAGTAGATTCAGGCTTTTTAAATTTTGTTTAAAAATTATGTGTATTTATAAGATTGCATTAAATGTTTGAAAGTAGCTAAATCTTAGAATTTACCAACTTACCAATTATTACTAGAATTTACCAATGAAAGTCCGATTGATATATGAAAGCTCATAATCTGTTGTTGTGGTGGCTAATCTAACTTTTCTGCCCTAATTAGAACAAGCTCACGAATTTTATCCTGGAAAGGAGAGCAAGATTATATCTGTCCTTGGCATGAGCCTCAAACATAATCTAAATAACTGTACTACTTTGCCAAGTTCTTCAAAATTTCAATCAGTTCTGAAAAATGAGGAATTGGAATATCTACTGCCAAAAGTATTCAGCTAGTTGACCTTTTTATACGTCAAGCGATATTGACTGATTATAGAATTTTTTCTCTTATTTTTATTGCTTGGCCAAGTGATTAGCCACTAAAATAAATTGATATCACAAAATTCGAAACTTAACTATTTTATCTCCACGAAATTATCAAACGCTTATACTACACCACACTCAACTATAATCAATATGTATTATAAAAGTAAGTGTACAATATGCTAAAACATAGAAACGAATCCCGGTACGATCAAGGGTGTTATATGGTGTGGTAGCTCTCTATGCCCCTCCATGAAAAAGTTCCCGTTTTTACATGAAGGGCGGGCTTTTGAAGATATAAGGGCTGGAAGTTAATATATAACGGCTGGGAAGATTATGGACCATTCGAAGATTTTTCATATGGGTGCGGCTACCTATTAGTAGGGGTATATAAAGCAAGATCCGGCGGGGGATTCGAATATTAGTTTCTTATCAGTGAAATGAAGTAAGTGAATAAAAGCAAACACTGAAGTGTGCGTAATTAAAGCGATGCAGTGACTGGATATAAATCGAAAACAAAATGTGTAACGTGTACTGGTGCATTTCTTAATAAAAATTTGATTTGGTTTATGTTTTATAGAATGCCCAAACTTAAAAGAGGAGAAGATCTTGCCAGATCTAAAGCAAACAGGCGAAAGCAAAAAGAACAACAAAAAAACTAAACAGTCGAAGAGCGCGAAGCCCGTTTACGTTCTCAACGAAGTTGAATGAGTACCGTCAGAAGCAGAGAAACCGAGAACAACGAAATGAACGAATTGAAGAATCAAGAATTGCGACACATTCTTATAATAAATGACTGCCAACGGAAGCTACCCATAAAAATATCAGGCACATATCCTACTGGACCAGACGACCGGCCTCAAAGAACTCAACAGTGATTTCTGCAACATAGCCACTACTGAAAACAAACTCAACGACCAAATTTATCCCAACATTGTTCGCAATTACACTACTCCGGTGTGACTATTTCAAGGGCAATTTTAGTAACTAAAAATAATATTGTCGACGATATCAACTTTAATATTAAAAAGAAATCCAGCTGAAGAAAGAATATACAAATCGATTGACACGATGGTAAACGTTGAAGAAAGTGTTAACTTTCCACAGAATTTTTTAATGCCATTACACTGCCTTTGACTGAAAATTGGATCTCCGATAATACTACTCAGAAATCTCAACTCACCAGTAATGGAACAAAGATGATCGTGAAACAGTTGCCGAATAACATTATCGAAGCCGAGCTTATGACTGAAAAGTACAAAGGACACACAGTATTTATTCCCAGAACACCACTGATATCTTCTGAAATGCCATCCCAATTTAAAAGACTGTAATTTCCAGTCAAGTTAGCTTATAGGTTTACAATTAACAAAGCGCGAGGACTTAACACTGCGGCATCAGCCTGCACCTGCTTTTCTCACGGTCATCTACTTTTCTCACGACACCTGCTTTTCTCACGGTCAGCTATACGTACTTTCTCCGTATACTTTCGTAGTACGTATACTTTCTCCTGAGTAGAGCATTTTAAATATTTGTACATATATACCCCGCATAACAAAATGAAAAATGTTGTTTATAAACAAGTATTGTAAATAGTTAGAATATGTTTGCAAAAAAAAAATCCTACCTCTTATAATTTTAAGTTCATCCTTTTATTCCATTTACCATACAATCATATCAACCCCACGAGCAAAGCCGGTTACCTCGGCGAGTCTTTTTATAAATAAACTGTCGATTACAACTTGAAATATTTCTGGGATATGGGATAAATTGTGAAGATAGGAAAAGGATTTTGCGAATTTTTTTTAAAAATTTGTTAAACACATGTTCTGTTAGTGCTTTATAAAGCGCATATGAAGTTAAATAATTCAAAACCACCAGCCGTTTCTTAGCTGCATTCCACAGAAAAAATTATTTAGAAATAATAGTTAATTTGGAAAGCAAATTACGCGACTGCACTCAATCGTAAATTTACTATATATTTGGGATGGAGAAAAATCTTATCTTCTTCATCCCGCGATCATTAAACCTTCAAGTACCCGTTAATTTAAAATTAAGGATAGTGTTTTACGCATTTTGCAAATCAAAGGGTTGTATGTTATTACATTCAGTTTTCGGTGTAGGTCTAGAATTAGAGAGAGAGATTTCTAATTTGAATTCTGGGATAATTACAAAATGAATTTCACAGCCGGTGTAAAAATAATGCACTGTGAAATACTACGACTCTTGAAGATTTGGTTTATCATATAATGCGACAGAGCTATAATTCCACTGATTAAATGTACTCATAAGAAACTGAAATCTGTTGTTACATATGGTATTTTCTCAACATTATTTTTGTCTATCAGGAATCTGAAGAATATCGCTATCAGTTTTACTACTCAAGTAGATCATCGTGAGTATAAGAAGAAGGCATGTCTGTGCATAATGACTAAATGTGAGCAGAAAAAGATTATTTAATTAGATAGTTAGATGACTAAAAGTATCTAACTATCTAATTAAATAATTTTATTCTGCTCACATTTAGTTCTTACCTCTAGTCGGCAAGATATCATTTGTTTAAATTCTAATTGTGGGCGCACGATAAGGGTACATGGAACAAGAGAAATGAAGAAAGACAAGAGAAATCAAGCAGTTTTTGTAAAAGATTCAACAGCATGTATTTTATTTAAAACTACAGATATAATTCAGATTTTTTCCACAGTAAATATATACATTTCAGCTTATATTTAAAGCAAAGGACTTTAATTAGCTGCATAAATTAGTTTGCAAGCACTAATTAACTTTTTATATAGCTACATGAACAATATGTCTATTCGGTACACATTTCTAAAAACCTATTGAGTTATCACCCTAAAATTTGGTATGGTAACAGAAAATATACTATTTGAGAATAATAAGCGATTTTCAGTTTGGTTAAAAAATTAAATTAAATTTATTTTGCTAAAAAAAATTTGGAAAATTCCAATAATTTTAAGAGAATGTTTTTCATTATTTTCAAAGTTTTTGCAATCAGATTTATAACGTTAGGTATTGTTAAAGAAACAAGTTAGTTATACAACTTGGAAAATTTTAAATACTCTACCTTAAACAGATTTTTAGAAAAGTGCACAGAAACATTAAAAAAAACATATTTTGAGAAATAGGCAAAACACTGTTTACATACCCACAAACATTTTTGCATCAATTTTTGTCTGTTTTATCATTTTAATTTTCCCTCCGGCTGATTTAGAGAGATTTTCGAAACTTACGGATGCTTCGCGAATTCAAGCCTCATCAATTTTTTTTTCAATGAATATTTCATACTATGGCCCGGTTCAAGTCCTAAATATTTTAAAACGTTTGTTTGGTTGTAGGTTCTATCCTTAAAACAAATTACAGCATCTAAAACACCTATTGTCAAAGTAGTTATTGAAACAAAAACAGTTTTAGGTAAGCGTTCCCATAAGCAATGGTTAAAACCCTCATTTGGATTATGAGTTCTGCAATGTGTGCATTTGCACAAAAGTTTTCTATCAGAAAAATGTGGAGAAATGCTTCGGAAAAATGTAGTTTCTCTTCTCTAGAAAGAAAAGGAATAAACTATAGGAGGAAAATAAAAAGATGATTTGCTCTTTTCAGTGAGCAAGAATGCTGAAAAACGTATGTCCCTTACGCCAGCGGGAGGAGTGGCACTGTTTGCTTACATTTTTAAATACTGTATTTTAGGACCTAATATATCCCAAATCCCACCAAATTATATTTTTATGGAATCATCTGAGCCTGCTCTATTTTTAAGACAATAATTGGAAATTCGAAAATTTGAACCATTTTAAGTTCCATGTAATTCTGACTATGGTCACACGGTAAAACACAGAATGTAAAAGTTACCTTAAAAACTATTTCTTCACGGCGTGGTGAGATTAAAAAATACAATATAAATTAAAGTCTTCTTGTCAACTTACTGGAACTATACGCAGCTTGCTGGAACTATACAACAGTATATTAGCTAGCTTATATGAAGCTACAACACTAACTAGATCGAACAGATAAAGCCAAACTAATTTTCAGCGCTTAACAACCGTGCCAATGTCAGGCGTTCTCGTCTATTCTAATCAGCAGTTCTATCTCTCTATAGGCAACAAGTAGCGACTGCAACAGACCCAGTCACTACTGTCAGTCATGAGGTTGCGATTTTCCGATTTTAACGTGCACTGCTTCCCAAAAACTTTTCTAGCCCTTTGGATTGTGCGACTACGAGAATATAAGAAAAACATGAACGTAAGCTAACTGTTAGTAAAACTTAACAAAATGATGGACCTTACATTGGTAAGTAAAATTTAGTTTTCAAATGTAGCGCCGTACAGAAGTGTTCCACATCGATCCAACTCACATTACAAGATCTCCAAGGTGCGGAAATATAGTGAAGTAACCAAAACCACCAAATAAGGAATAAAAATGGCAAAATAACGCTTTATTGAAAAGATCCTTGCGTTCAGACTGCAAAGAAGACAGAAACGTCCATGTGTCAAGCACCTGGCAAAAAAAAAATCCAGTCTTTAGAAAGGGATATAATCATCCCTGACTGCGATGCAGAAAATACTGCATCTGTACATACTCAGGATAAAGTTGCGAAGGAACTGCTTAAATATCGCTGCATGTTCTTCTTCTAGCACTATTCAACTGCTTTATCGTTGCCGGCGGCTAGTCACGTCCTGCCAAGAAGGTCTCAAACGTGTTATGTGGGATTTAGGTCCTTGCAGAATAATTATGCGTTGAATATTTTCCCTCTCCAAGAGCTCTGCGACAACTACTGTATGATGAGGTGTAGCATTATTGTCCACGAAGAGAAAGTCTGAACCCAAAGAACCTCTGAAGTAACACAGTACCATCAGAAGATGCAAATGTAATCACCAAGCCAGGAAGAATTTGCGCTTATTTAATGAGCCTGTTCCCAAGTTGTTGTAAGCAAGTACTCAAAGTTCTAAGTGGTTGTAAGCAAGTACTCAAAGCTTGGTCTTAGACAAAAGCATCTCATCTATCTTTCAATAGTCAGACAAATTATGACCTATGCATCCCTGCTTGGGCTGCAGCCTCGGATAATGACATACAAAAACTAGAAATATTAGAAAATCGGTCTTTGATAATCATTACGAATGCTCACTATCTAACAGAAAATGTTTTGATAACGCGAGAACTTGTGATTTTTATGAATCCTTCAGACTTTTCCATACCGCATTCTTAGTGAAGACAGAAATTTAAGACCATTTGCATCCTTCCTACTAAATGACAATCAAGATTTCCGAATATGACTTGCTGCCTTTATTTAATATTTCAATGTATATTTTTAGAATTCATGAGTTACTGTATTTAGGTATTTGTTTTATAATCATCCCTCCGCCTGAAAGACGTCCTCCTGGAGCCACCGTTCAAGTATTCATTTCACCTCAAACGCTGTGGAAGCAACATACCTCATGACAGCCGGAATACAGCTTGCTCACAGCAAGCTAATCGCGGCGCTCAGCGTTAGTCGTAGTCAGAAAGTTAGTTTCAGAACGTGTCTGCCCATTCCAGGCCACGTTGTATCGTGATTATTATAGAGATTTGATTCGGTGGCGTTAAGAGCTCGTAGCCATTTGGCTTTGTCTCGCCGGTTTTCTACAAACCAGTTCCTTTTCTGCACGTTAAATTATTCTGTGAGCCGTTAATCTACCATATTTGAATTTGTTTGTATTTCTGTTAAGCCAGAAGTGTTTGGATTGTGTAAATCCAAGTAGGGTAACTGTTGATTTTGTGTTCTAATATAAGGGTCTTGTATACCCTTCTTCTGACTTTGTTTTTTTTTCACAAGGCTGGAAGATAATTCTTCAATGGCCTTTTTAAAGTCTATAATGTAACCGTTAGCACAGTCGGCGAGTATTCGAGAGGTCCATGTTCGAGTCCCAGCGAGGGCACTGCTTATTTTTCATGTTCCTGCTTCGAAATTTTTCACGTCTCCTGCTTCAAAATTCCTAATAACTCTGTAACCATTTTCGGGGTAATCTCTACTAAAACTTCTAAAGTCTTAAGACGCTTTTGCAGCTTTTTTGATGACCTATCAAAAATTTTAAAGCCACATTTGCTATTCCTCATTCTTATAATAATAAGAAGAAAAAGAACAATACTCACAGAACTGCCATCATTTTTTATTCTTTAGAGCTGCTGGTCACAATGCTATGTTGATCAAAATATTCTACCAAATACTATGACCGACTGAAGATGACTGCAATTCAGCTGTTCCCAGCAGCTTTCAGACCACTGGTTTAAGTTCAAGTGATATTTAATCAAATTCATAATTACAGCATTAAATCCCTTGAAAAATACAAATTCGTATAACGAAAGCACATTTTTTTTTATATCAAATAGTGAATTTAGTACATAGAGTACTATTCTTCCATGAAGAAAGGATTTATACACGATTCTTTACATTTTTTATACTGTGCTAATTCAAATGAAATTATTTTTATACCTATATATTAAAAACAATGAAGCCTCTGGTTTCACAATTAATTAGAATTGTCAACCCATAGGTAAGTTTCTGTTACGAGCAGGATCTTTTTAATCAAAAGAAACAAAACTCAAAAAGCCATTTATGTATAAAAAGTGAAACATGAAAGAAAACAAATAGAGAACTAATATGTTAGCAGACATTGTTAATGATGGTATGTGTATGCTCTTGCTGTTCTAAATACTCTTCAAAAGAAACGAGTTTATATCTCTGCTAACGTAATAAAAACCTAAAAATTAAAAATAGCAAAAAATGTCTCTCTAAAAGTTTTTATTTGTTTCTACTTACCTCCTTCAGTTCTATCTCCCTGGTCGCCCATTCGGTATAGTGGTTAGCGGAGCGTGCTGCGGTACCGAAGGGTTCAGATTTGAATGCCGGTAAAAGCATGGGTGTTTATAAAGATATAGTGTCTTTGCAGCATGGGGACACTCTAAATACACTGCTCAAAACAAGTGAAGGATATCTGAAGTTCGGCGTGAAGTAACCATATTAATGGACAACCATTTTTAAAAATGAAATAGAAGACGTTAAACAGGAAAATTATAACGTTTACAAGTTGGGAACGTGATTTGTGTGTGTGTGTGTGTGTGTCTTCGAAAACTGCGCATTTTAAGTAAGGAATGAAAAGCTACCTACAGAATTCCTTCTGTACGAGGAGATTAAAAACAACTGACACGCATTAAATGACACTGTGAATACGGTGTATCAGCAACGTGATTTAGTTGACTCGGTAACCTGAAAACCCATCGGTCGTTTAAAAGCAGGTCAAATGCAATCCGTTGTAGCGGAAGCCATAGGGGGTTCACAATAGGACATTTCCAAAATATGGAATCGATTTTTGAAAACTGGAAATAACCTCCGAAGATCGGGACGAAGTCTTACACCTGCAATGACACAACATGAGAATCGGTATTTAACGTTAACTGCCAGAAGAAACCGCACAATGAACGCCACTGTCTTACAACAGCACCTTTAGAGGGCTACTGCTACGAGAGTTTCGACACAAACTGTTCGAAATCGACTTTACCATGTGAGTTGTATGCTCACAGACCTATGGTTTGCGTTTCGTTGACAATGGACTTTCGTGCTGCCGGCAGAAGGTGGGCGCAGGAGCATCTGAGATGGGGACGAAATGAGTGGAGCAATGTGTTCTTTACGAAAGAGTCCCGTTGTAGTTTATAACCTGACAATAGGAGTTTTCTCATTTGGAGAGAACCTGGTACACGGAATACTCCTGCATTTATGCTTGAAAGTGTCTGATTTGGCTGAGGCAGAATGATTGTCTGGATCGGTAGTTCTATCAATGGCCAGAACGACCCGCACATTATCGGGAATAGAACACTAACGGCTCAGCAACATAGGGATGAGAGTTTCAGACACATTGTGGACCTTTTACAGAAATCGGGGGTCACTTCATTCTCATTGATGATAACGCCAGGTCACATCGTGCTAAGCTAATGGACAATTTCTATTCCGACGAAGGAATCCTTCGAATGGATTGCTAGCATGTTCGCTAGATATGTAGATATGAACTAGATTGCTTAACCACTCTGTAAATCCAAAGCACCAAAACTATATCTTTTCACGCATTATAAGACCATCGCTGGTGCTGGTTAAATCCGATGTGGAATTTTTCAGGATTTGAATCTTTTTGAGAGTAACACGGTCCTCCAACGGTAAAGTCGCACAATATTGGTAGTTCGGTCCGGCGTTCGAATCCTAGCGAACGAGATGGTTGCATGGGCGTGTTTGGTTTTTTTGCCCATATATAACATGTACACGAGCCAGCTTTCCTTAGAAAGCCATTACGAACGCATCCCTCTTCTTGGGTAGATAGCCCTCGATTGGTTTGCCATAATACAAAAAAACATACTTAACTTAACATACAACGTGGCATAATGGTTTGGAGCGCTATGGCCTACGATTCTAGGTCACCTCTAGTTCGTATTAAGGGCACTATGACAGTCCAACGATACCTGGATAATGTACTGCGGCCGGTGGCAATCCCCTACCTTCATGAACTGCTGCAATTTTTTAGTGCTCGCATCTGCTAACGTGCTCTGCAAGGTATATAAATGTTTCCCTGGCCACCGTACTCTCCTGACCTGTCACCAATCGAACATGTGTGGGATGTGATTGGACGCTGTTTGCTTACTCTGTCCCTGCCTCGTTCAGAAGACGAACTGTGGCAAATGGTTGAAAGGGAATAGAGAGCCATCCCTCAGGACACCATCCGCGCTCTTATTGACTCTATGCCTAGACGTGCTTCTTCGTGCATCGCTGTCCGCGGTGGGCCTACACGCCGTTCTCGCTCTGTATTCTGACTATCATTTTGAAATAAAGATCAGTTATTGCTGCTTGCTGTCTCTGTCTTTTTTCCAAATTCCGTCACTTTCTGACCACTCCTTCTTGGTGTTGCATTTTCAATGTCGAGCAGTGTATTTGTTACGAAGTCTGTTCATAGCTTCAGGTGAAGTATTATTTCCATTTTATGATTTTCATTCAAAATCTATTACGTTGTTTGCATTGGCATAAAAGTCTTAAACACTAAAACTGAAAAGTTTTAAATTACATTAATATAATTGTTTATTAAAAACTTTTATGGGCTTTAAGTAAAGCACCACATCTGGTTGTGCATTAAAGACTATTACGAGCTAGCTGTCTGTAAAGTGGCACTTCCATTTGTACAGTTTTACTCATAATATAATCAGCTCTTTTTATGAATGTAGAAAGCTTAAATATGGAAAACAGACAGTAATCACATAAGCGTAATCATGGACGAAACACCTTCACATACATTAGACACCCAAACAGACATCATTGATCAAACAGTGAAAACGCGTTGCAGGGACCCTATTTCGTGCTTGTTTCGTGTGTTCAAGGAACACCCACTGTTATCACCCAACATTATTAATCAAATAGTTAACAAATTCTCATCTCAACACACCAAAAGACACATTTTTGTTTTAGGAGATTATAAAATTTCTGTTGTCATTCCTTTCATTCCATCATTTAGCTATAAAACTGCACGTATGTTACAGATATTTAAATTTCGAGTCATTTATTCTCCTATCAACAAAATTAGGAGTTCTACACTCAAGGACCCCATTCCGGATATGAATTCTTGGGGTATTTATAAGATTCCTTGCCAGTTTGGTTTAATTTACATTGGTCAAACTAAGCGAGCCTTAAAATTTCGCGTTACGGAACATGAGGCATATGTTAGAAAAAAGGAAACACAGAGGTCCTCTGTTGCCCAGCATTGTTGGTCACCTTCAATTTTTCTGAAGCCAAAGTGATTCAGAAGACATCTTCCGTTGGGGAACTGGATTTTCTAGACGCGTTTCACATTCAAAAAAGGCTTTCTGTTTTAATTAACGATCCTAATTCCAATCCATCTTTGCCTTCAGCCGTTAAGGAAGTTTTAGTTCCTTAAAGATGTTTTAGTTCTCGATTCATTAACAGATGGTGTCAGTAGCTTAACTCTTGACCAGGCATTTTTATCTTATCTAATCACTATATCTTATCTCGTTCATTTGCGCTTTGGCAGCTGAGGTTGATGGTTCGGTAAAACCATCGAAACTAGTCCTGTAAAAATTTGCAAATGTAACGCTGATTTTTGTTGCTTGACTTCTAGATTAATACTTGTTCGGCGTGTTATTCTCTTTTAATTACCTGCCTTATTAAGTAAATTATAGGCTGGCGGAAGGTAAAAATGAAATCCCTTTTGGTCCGTTGAAATGACATTCGGAGTTTTCATCACCTTATCTCTCTACTGTATTGTCAAAGATATGCGTAAAAGTAAATTTTTTAGCTGACAGACGACCCCTTCGTTAAATCTTTTCTTCGAGATACATTTATCAGTTTCCCAGTTTTTCCCTTCGAAGTATTGTTTGAAATTACCAGGACCATCTCGTGTGTTGTAAATGCGTTTGGAGCCTTTCTTTGAAAAGTTTGTCAAAACCTATGGTCTTGAGCTTTCATCTTTTCATATTTCTCAACATTTATCTTGGCAGAAGACTCAAAGCAGCATCGAACTTTCTGTTCATATGATTTCTCGTAGTGCATGGAGAAATTTTCGATTTTCTTTTGTGTATCAGTTCTATCTCCTTATAAAGATATTAGGTATTTTTTGAAGCAGGAGAGATAAAAATGAGCAGTGCCCTCGTCGGGATTCGAACCACGGACCGCTCGAATATGCGCTGAGTGTGCTGACCACTATACCACGAAGACATGCTAGGAAGGCGGGAGAAATACCTTATTTATTCCCCTCTGAAAGGGCGACTGGGGATTAGGGGCCCCAGTCGCCAAATCGTGGTGGTGGAAAATCATCATCCACCACTTTTTAGTTCGAGCGCCACTGTAGAGACATTAGGTATTTTTTCGACCTCAAGAAGCTGAAGAAATGAGCAATGCCCTAGTCGGGATTCGAACCACAGACCTCTCGAATACGCGCTGATTGTGCTGACCACTTCACCACGAAGGTATGCTAAGAAGACGGGAGAAATACCTTATAACCTTCTTGATTTAGTCATAAGCTGCAAAACCTTGTCTGTAAAAAGTGTTATATACATTCGTGTGAAACGTTAAGAGAATGCCCACATTATAATTAATATCTGAGAAACTAATGGGCAGATTTTAATTAAATTTGATATTAATATACATTTATAATAGATAAAGAGATAAACCGTTCAAAAGTCATTTAAGGTACACATGTATAATTAATTATCAGTAAAGCTCGTAATGTGGAGATGTCCAAAATCCACATTGTGATATCGAATTGAAAATGAGCCTAATATGGAGTATGGTCTCCTCTCAGAGCCAGGTAGGTCGTGCAGCGTGACGCATACTGGAGGGGGGGCAGTTGAAGAGTCTATGCGGCAGTCGGTCCCATTCCTGCAGCAATGCAGTTTTCAACTCTGGAATGGTTCTGCGAGGGGAACAGCGAGATGAAACAGCTCTTTCAAGAGTGTTCCGGATATAAGACTGAGGTAAGAATCGGTTGGCCAAATCATTTGGCAAATATTTTTACTTTTCAGATATCATTAACCAGCTGAGCCCTATGTGGACGAACATTGTCGTGGATTAGCAACCCTGGGCCAACTGCATCCCTCCAGACGTCGAGCATATGACTCTAGGATACCCTCTGTATACCTCGTAACAGTCATGGAATCTTTATCAAATGCATGCAGAGCTGTGCGATCGCCCAACATAAAGCCTGGTGCATGTTATCTGCAGCATACTACACTTGCTGTCTTGTGCGTTGAGTGAGCGGGCCATATACAGCGGGTCATCTGACATACAGCCCTATCTCATGAAGCCTTTGAGCAACTGTAGATCGTGAAACTCGACTCCATTGACAGCATACAGCTCACATGAGAGCTGTGAAGCTGTGGCACTCTTGTGTCACTGCCCTGAAAGTGCCAAATAACAATCCTCATGCGTCGTCTTGTATCTTGGTCGTCCAGGTTTTCTCGATATGGACCCAATGTTCTAAAATTATTACCACAAATTGCAGATGATACTTGGCGTTATATTGAGCTCTCTAGCCACCTGTGTCTGTGTTTGGATTGCCTCCATTCTACCGACAACTCTCCTTTTCATTCCTTCATTCACTCCATCCATATTCCATCTCATTCTGTCGCCAAACCGATTGGTCAGCCTTATCTCCTATTCTTAACCCTATACAGAATGTCTGAGACGCTCTTGAAAGGTCTATTTCATCTCCGAGAACCATTCTGGAGTTAAAAACTGCCTTGCTGCAACTGCTACAGAGATCCCGCTCCTGTTCAGTACGTCGTTACGTTGCGCAACCTGTCTAGCTGTCAGAGAGAATGATATTCCATATTAGACTTTCTCTGTTATAAATCTATGTTCACACCAAATTTCATCAAAATTCGTCCATTCGTGGCTACTCATTTTACCTGAACCTCTTTTTTCCCAATTGCGAGCACTTGCCTATTTCGTTTGACTACTTAATAAGGTCAGAAGGGGGGGTCTCTTTATTATGGAGGCAGCTAATAGGTGGGTCACCTTTGCCTCCTATGAAGGGACGGACAATTTACATCCATGCCTTCTCCGGGATTCGAACCCGAGCCTCGCAGTAAGACTCCCCTAACCACTATACCATCTGGGGGCCTTTTACCTGAACCTTATAAAATTAACCTAACTTCTGTAAGAAACATGAAAAATGTCATGAAGAAGTGCAATCACGGAACTCGCTGAAAACACCTCTTGCGCTTATATCCCCTCCCCTATCACAGCTCCGCAGATACGCAAGTGGTCGCTACATAATTCTTCGCGGGCATATTTTCGCAGTCGTTGATCTTAACCATATACTTCCAATTACAGAAGTATTTCAAATGACCAAAATATACCTCCTTTGGCAATTTCAAATTTTTTTAAAGAAATATTTTTCAACAAATAAATCTATCTTTTAACGCTATCTCCCGTTCCGTATATTAACATTTATAAAAATTTTACATTCCATACGAAAAACTGAAAATTATAAGAAGCAGGCTAAAAATTAACCGGGATATTTAATTTCAAAATTTACAATTTTTGATGTCAGTTCAACTTGCTTGAGGGATCGGTCAATTAAGCTAATTCGTGGAAATAAGTTTAAATGAAACACAGCAAAAAAATCTTCATTACTTAATAAACCGTACATGGATGACATATAGTGTCCACATTGGTTTTTTTTTTTTTTTACTTTGTTTATAATTTGTCTGTTACTACTTAAGCGTTTCGTTTTTATTAGTATTTTTGTGCTTTATTGCGTGCCAGCGTTTTTCTTTATTAGCAAACTCGACAAAGTTTTTTGCAGTTTGTCAAAACTGCTAATAAATGCTACCTGTAATTAACTAATAAAATGATTAATAACCAGTTACTTTAAGATGAAAGAAATCGTTTAATAAATAAGAAAAAAGATACACGAGAAATTATTGAAAATTAAATTATAATTCCTTCATTTACTTTACATTATTATATTTATACTTTATATTCTCAACTTCTCACGAGCAGCAATCATTGAATGTTTAAAATATTTTAATAATAAAAATGTAAACATTCTTACTAATGCGTAAGAAATCGCATATACAAAGTTCTCTATCTTATTTGCAAGCAATTAAGTCAAACCTTAGGAAACAATCATTTTCCTTGAACTTTATCAAGTTTGAATTGGCCGCTCGAGGTATGGCAACCATAAACAAACACCTTGGCGGGAATATAACGAAGGAACGCTTATTGCTTACGTATCAAAAATGGAAGAAAATTAAACCAAACAAACAAAACAATTATGAACGGAATACCAAACAAAGGCCGCCCGAGGGTGGGGTCCACTCATGCCTGGCGGGAAAAAATGAACTTTAACCTACCCACAAAAGACAGACGAACTTACACTTTCTTGCGGTCCTAATTTAGGACGTTCTGTGATTTACGCTTATCTGGGCCACTCCGCGGGGAAGGTGGGGATGTCCAGCCTATATAACGCTCGCATCCCCACCTCTCTCATAACAAAACACATTGTGATTTTGGTGTGGTCAGTCACTTACCAGTTCTTCCAAGTTGTGCCTTACTCTTACGCAGTAGGAAATCATGTTGGTACAGGTGAGTAAGGTTTTTCTCAATCATGGTGGATATGCTACCTCAGGATATGCAACGGATATTTTGCAAGACGGATTAAGTAATTCATCGGAGGAATGGGAGAGGTTTTCCGTTACGTTTGGAAAATCGATGGCTTGATTAAAAATCTAAGGAAAAATAAGTTTCCACGAAATACTTTGTCAAATATTTGAAACTACTGTAATGGAGATTTGCATTTTAATTTGAGTTAAATATCAGCGAAAATATTTTACTTATATCATGCAAATTTGTTTGAAAAGGGCAAATGTAAAATATCCGGTGTGGTTTATAATCTAAGACGTGAGTTTTATATTTATGAAGCTGTAAAGAAACCTCACTTTTATGAAACTAATCGATTATTTTTATATAAGTGAAATATTATTATTCAGTATAAAATCACATTAATAGTGACAGAAAATATAAAATACTTAGCAAAAGAATCTTTGAAGAAAGTATGTTAATTTAAAAAAGTAAAACGGATTTAAATATTTTAAAAAATCTGAAACCCACGGCTTAAATACTGGAAATATTTAGTAAATATCAGTTGGTTGGGAATAGAAAAAAATATAAATATATCTGAAGACTACTATAAACGTATTTTCTAAAATAATTCCAGCGCACGTAGCTAGAAAAAGAATTTTAAAATGTTAGGTGAAAATGTACAGATCAAATATTTAGAAATTTAGCTGAAGCAATAATTTAAATTTTATACTGTAAAAAATGTAAGTTTTATCTAAAAGAGTTAAAATTCATGATGTAAATACTGTTCAAAATTATTTCTAACGAAATGGTAAGGTTTAAGTATATCAAAATATTAAAAATTATGATTGAATTTAGAAAGATTATATCCAAAGTTTTAAACATATTATTTTCTGAACTATGCTGTTCGAAAAATAATGGATATATAATTAAGGATATATCTAATTTTTATATAATTCAGCAATACATTGCTTACATGATATACAGTAATTCAGTCTCTTTAATGAATAAAATAAAACAAAACAATAGCTATTACTGCACATGCAACAATGTAATTACAAGAAAAAATATATATCAACGTATATTTTAAGTTGTATAGTAACTTTTGTGTTATGTGTATCTTTATTTATTCAATGCAAAATACTTCTCTGCTTCTTCAAATGTGAGAAATGTTAAGAGAATTTATTCATAGAAAAATATTCGCAATATTTCGTTATGCATAACAGAAGAATTTATGTCCTGTCTCGTGTTATGTTTTTAAAAATATTTACTGTTTTTATGTTTCTTAATCATTGTTTTGAAAGCGTGTTAACAAAAAGGATTTTACATTCAATTTTTATTATAGCTATTATTTAAATGGAAATATATCCTTACTAAGAAATTTAATTCATTGTTTTTATCATAAATAAATATATTAAAGCATTTGCTAACTCTTTATGTAAGAAAGTTGTTTAAAAATGATACGTACTTATCAATATTCGTAAGGAAATTATTGTGTTGTTTGCATAAATTATTTGTAACGAAATAATTGTTCCAATTTAAAAACATTTTTTTGGCTCTGTCTCTGATTTCAAAGAGTAACTTTAATTTATTAAGTACGATACAACTATATGAGCATAGTAAGTACTTATTTAAATTTTATTTTATACCTATTAAGTATTATTAGGCCAAATGGACGTTAGACCAGACGGACTATTCATCTTAAAACGGCATTTTACCCGAATCACTTTTCAGATTGTTGCTACCAAATATTATCGCCCTGTATTATATTTAAAGAAACTAAATAATGAAGAATCTGCATAAATGTATATATGTTTATCGCATTGTAGAAAAACAACGGTACCTACAGTCATCAAATTTGAATAGCATAGTCCTCCACCCCAATATGGGCACATAGAAGCCCAGATTTGGAATTTGTTTTATTGTCTATTTCATATTTTGTAAACTTTAACGAATTTTCGATTAAAAAACTCAACATTTCCAAAGCGAGCAGTGGCAACACTGTAGGGAATAAAACATTTTTATTTCCAGCGAGCGAAACCGTCTATCGGAAATTTTAACGATATGCTGTTTTTTAAATATTTTTAGCGCAATGTGGTGTTAGGCCAAATTCTCTCGAAACATGTATATCTGTAAATGGAAAAATACCGTAAATAATATAGATAAAACATAACATAGATATATAGAGCGTAGTATAAAATTTGAAAGCTCTAATTTTTTTTTAATTTTTCAAATCACTGCTTTATAAGCCGCAAGAGAGATTCTCTGGCACAAATAATGAATTCCAGGAGCTTATTTTGAGATCGAAGCACTATAATAAATATATACTGCCTTTTTCATAAGTGGCAGCTTATAATTATTTCCCCCACCAACCTCCTCAGTACATTCCGTGACCTACTGCAAAAAAAAAGTTTTTGTCATTTAATGTCACACTGAATGCACACAAATAGCTTAAAAAAATTCATCTATGTTGGCAGTAGCAACCTGGTGTTGTAATGCTTGTATAGCATTAAACAATCCTAAACCATTGAACTAAGTTCTGAACAATTAGATGTTCTATCCATCTCCGTCCCTGTCATAGCAGAGTCTGGCTCATTGCCATATCATAAAAATAATTTTGGCCGACACATGATATTTTTTACAGGCAGTCACTGTAATGCCATTCTTAGGTTTTTCATTTCTAAAGTTTCTTAATATCTCCTCTAAAATCGCATTTCTCTTTTCAGACCTTAAATTGCACTTTTTGCCCATAGCAATAAAAGGAATGAAACTAACGTGGGACATATAATATCAAAATTCTATTTTATAAAAGTAGAAGGCAACACATTCAAAACCACTCTTCCCACTAGCTCTTTAATCCCATACAAATTTATAAATCTGATGATAATTTCGATATGAAGGGAGTACTTCTTAAAAGAAAACTGAATTTATTCGAACGTATGTAGCATCTTTATTAATAGTTGTTAAATTTACTTAAAATATGCTTACTCATTGAATTAAAAAATGCAAAAGACTGTAAATTAAATAGGTATGTTCATGCTTAAAAAACATATATAAATTATATTTGTCATGTGTTAATAATAATCAGTTTTTTTTGCAGGCATTCATAAATTAAAAGAAAAATAATATTGGAATTAAAACCTTTTTCCTGCTTAAAAATCTGTGTATTTATTGAATCAATATTGGTTGTGGGTAAATCATGTTAGACTTCTAGCTATTAAAAAAATAAGTATCATTTTGAATCATTACAAAAGCGTTAAAAAGCAGATAGGTAGCTGTAAGACTTTCCTTGGAAGGATAAGACATACTGAGTTAAATGCTGCAAAGAAAAATGTTTTAAATAAGATTCCAAACTTTCACATTATTGAACTACGCCCGAAAATGCTTCTCAAGGAATTATTTGGCGTTAGGGTAAAACAGCACAAAATCACTCTAATACTTTATAAATAGGAAAGTATTGTAGACATCGCTGCGAAACTATTGCTTCGTGCCAAGGTGTAAAAATATCTTATCACAAATCCGTTGTTTACATAATTTTTTCGTTTTCTTTGCGTAGTAGTATTTGCAACCCTTTTTTTAATCTTAGTTATTATATAAACAAATTACCTAAGGAATTTGTATTACTTTGTATGAAGAAAACATTCTGATCCAATACTTTTTTAGAAAAAGGTGTGTATGTACATCTAGATGGTTAAAACATGCAAACGGAAGAATATTATTAAACAGCAAGGGTGCTTGTGCGATGGAAGTTACTTCATAAAAATAGGCAAGAAGCTTGTGACATCTTTTCCGCTTTCCAGGACCTGTTTCTTTAATTACAATGTATGAGTTGCTTACTCTAAATGACAGAAATTTAAAACTAAAAAAATCATTCAAATTAGAAATGTAGTATCCAATATGAACTTAGAAACTAAACATTATATTCTAATATATAATTAATTTTATCTACACTAACCTGCCATATTGCAAAAGCTTGCAATATTTCAACTCAACGGAAAGATTACATCACTCAATGCTTTGGCTTTCGAACTGTAGATAACACTATTAAATGCAATATCAATTATCTTTGCATTTGTTATTCCGTATTTGAAATTTCAATCTGAGGGCTATTCAAAACTTATATTAAATTTTAAATGATATTATTTGAGTTAATTAAACAGGAATTCTAACATACAAAAGCGCAAATGAGCCAACCCTGAGGGATGTACAAGATAGTATTTTTAATTATCTCGAATATAGTCTTCTAGTTGGCTTTCGCCCTTTATCTAAATTAACTAAGATGAGTAAATTCAAGAGTTGAATTAATATTTAAGTGCCCAGTGGTAAAATTATTCTTATATTAACGTTTTGTACTACCTGTACATTGACTGATGTTAAGAAATAATAGTAACTCCTTGATTGTAAGTAATGATGGGTCTCACTAGTTCAGTTTCGTTTATTTAATTACTAGCCGCTGCGCGGCCAGCCATCGTCTGGCTTTTAAGTGTACCGAAAAAATGCCTAAAGAGAACACCAAACATTAAATTTGAAAACTGCACAGAATTTTACTCTGCAGAACAATTTTATCGAAAAAGAAACAAACAACAACGGAAAAAAAATTCAGTTAAAAAAGCATTACATATAAAAAGCATACAATAAAATAAGCAAATCCCTTAATACAAATATTAATTATACTAATAAATAAATTAACCAACTTCCTGCTGCCTTCTCTAGACAAACGTCCAGTATCCGAGAGAAACATTAAATTTAAAAACTGCACAGAATTATCGCCCTCATTTTTCCGGGTGGCAATAGTGCTGATATCAGCAACAATGGCTGCGTGCCATTGTTGTTCATATAATGAGAGAAAATCATCATTTTGATACTATTTCATAAAAAAAAAACTCATTCGAATTTTGAAAAATCGATGTGCACTGGCTCTTGTCTAGATGCATCCTGTGTACCTTAAACCTTGATCCGTGAGTATTTCTCACTGTCAAACATTTCCTTCTTCCAACAAAAGACGGTCTTCGAAAGTTCCGAAATAGACGAGCATCAGGTGGTCACCGATCGATGCCCCTGGCACCTGGAGTTCTTCGTTCCGTGACGTCATGCTGTCTCTCTTTCCATTAGGGGTGCCTTATTTCTGACTCGAGGAGGGCTCTCCAAAGCAAATCGTCTGGTGAAAGGTTCCTATTCTTTTCGCAAGATTAAGTGAATCGGAATGTTCCCTGGATGCCATAGTATTCTTTAATATTACTCTTCTTTAATATTAGTTGGCATATCTAATCTATAGATTTCATCGCCAATCCTTTACTCTTGAGTTCCTAATTACATCTGGATTACCTAGTTTTGTTTTATATTCACGCTTTGTGTTTGTTTTATATATATACTAGCCGCTGCGAGGCAGCCTTCGTCTGGCTTTTAAGTGTACCAGAAAAATGCCTAAAGAGAACACCAAACATTAAATTTGTAAACTGCACAGAATTTTACTCTGCAGAACAGTTTTATCGAAAAAGAAACAAACAACAACGGGAAAAAAATTCAGTTAAAAATGCATTACATGTAAAAAGCATACAACGAAATAAGCAATATCCCTTGATACAAATGTTAATTATCCTAATAAATAAATTAAACAATTTACCTTTTCAAAAAGAAACGATTTTTTAATTTCTTAAACTTTTCAGTCTCTTAAAAACAGTAACATAAGAAATACGATGAAAAATTGTTGCCAAACCGAAATTTTTAAAAGAATGAAACTATTCAAAATGATGCAATTTTATCAAAAATCTATCAACAATAATAAGAAAGGAAAATTGTTGCCAAAACTACATTTTGAAATATCTGAGATGTGAGAAGTGTATTTCTTTGCAAAATCTTAAGAACTCAAATGGTATAAACAGATTAAGAACTTAAACAGATTAAAAAATATCATGCAAAACTTTTTTATAATTAAAATTATATATAATTAAAACATGATATTACAATGAAATAAGGAATATCTCTTGATACAAATGTTAATTATCCTAATAAAGTAATTAAACAATTTACCGTTGCAAAAAGAAACAACTTTTTAATTTCTTAAACGTTTCAGTGTCTTAAAACAGTAACATAAGAAATACGATGAAAAATTGTTGCCAAACCGAAATTTTTAAAAGAATGAAACTATTCAAAATGATGCAATTTCATCAAAAATCTATCAACAACAATAAGAAAGGAAAATTGTTGCCAAAACTATGTTTTAAAATATCTGAGATGTGAGAAATGTATTCGGAAGCTTCATTTAAAAAATTTTTAAAAAAAAATACAAAATATTATTATTTTTCCAAAATTCTTTTTTTAAAAGGAGCCGAAAGGCTTAAAGTTCAACGTGTCCAAAAATCAAAGGAAAATAAACAGCACATTTTTTAAAATAAGTTTGTGTTTAAGAAATTCCGCTGAAAAAGTGTTAAGCTCACCTTTCTAAATAAATTCTTATTTAATCGATTTATTGAAATAAGAAATTTATTTTAAGTTCGTGAAGCAGCTAAGTGTCTACGCTTCACGACGATGTAAAAATAAAATGTATAGAGTGAAATCTCGCTTTCCTGTAGCCCATTATGTCTCAAAATGACGCGATTTGGTCACAAAAGAGAAAATAAAAAAAATTCTAATTCGAATTTCGAAAAAATCGCTTCGAGGTGCACTGGCTCTTGTGTAGATACACCTATGTACCAAATTTCGTGGCCCTGGGTCTATTAGCTTACTCGCAACACGAACGAAAGGCACACACACACAGAGAGAGACTCTTTGTTTTATTATATGCAGAGAAAATGGCACACGAGGGCCTTTTACCTAATGCTAAGTCTTAATTAATCCTAATGTTAAGCCTTAAACACGCATGTTTTGTGTTAAATAATCTCATACCTTAAAGCTCTTTTTTTAAATTGCAATGGTTATATTATGATTAGAAATAAAGATTAAAATATGAATATACAAATTATTCTAATAAAATAGCATGGAAAACGCTTTTTAAGAATCTAGCTTCTCACAAAGGTTTTCGAATTACACTACAAGGTAAAATAATATATTCATAAAAATAAATTGTGGGAGCCTGTGGTTTCATCATTTTCAGTGCCTCTGTTAGCCAATTCAGAATATGTGATCTCAATCTATTTCTTACCCTTATATTAAATTTCTCATTTAGTCTTTTATACACCCTCCAAATTTGGTACAAGTCGCTTTTTAAATGCCTTCTAAAGATAGTAATTTAAAATAAGGGTAACCTTATTAAATATTTCTTTACTTAAGAATATATGGATCTGTTATTTAAAATGAACATATTCGGTAGGTAAAGATAAGACCTGTGCAGACGATCAGGAGCTCAAAATGGAAATAGAAAAGTTGGAAAAGGTGGTAAGGCTTGTGCTAAATAAGGCCTCAAATAGGTTCATTTTTTAATTGTACAAATATAAAAGGTCGTAATTCGACTATCAATAAAATTAACGTTTTCGCGCAGGTAAAGTTTTAAATTCGACTATCAATAAAGTTTAACTTTCGAAATGAGTAGCATTCGTGAAAACAATTGTGTTTAGGTATCTACTTTTATTATTGCGTTTAGGTATCTATAACATAAATTAAAATAGAAATAGAACATAAATTAATTTATAATTAACTCACATGCAAATCTATTGTACGTAGCTCATACTTCGAACTTTCTTCCTTGTGTTTTTTACTGAGATATATACCCTAAACCTTTAAGTTCATTAATTATATGCTTATATTAATGTTTGTACTTTAAAAATCAATTTACTATATTTTATTAATGATCCTGGCTTTAAGTCATTAAATTCGTGCTTAAACATATTTTTTTACGCTTACAGTTTATTTGACAAGATACTATTTTTGTTAAAATAATTTATTAATGATATGTCACGATTTTAATACAGTTAAAGCATTTGAGTATGCTATCCTCTACAATTTTATTAAAGATCATAAGTTAGAATAACTATGAAATCTTTATTTAACAGTTTAAAGAGTTTGCTTAACTCAAATAGAACATAAATCAAAAGTTAACAGTCTTTACAAACATTTAAATCGAAGTGTTGAAAATAAAAAACTTACAAGATACTCATTTATAAGTTATAAATAGCTTACCTATTAGGCTATATTAGGCAGGCTTACCTATTAGGTAATATTATCAGGAGTATATTCCATAAATGAAGGTAACATGATGAAAAGAATGAAGTAAAAAAAGTAATGCAAGTACAAAATCTTTTTAAAATATTTTCATCTAAAAACATAGGTTAAATTCTCTCTCGCCAATATTATCGTTTGTCACTCATTTGTTTTTCGACGTTGCCAAGTTCCATTATGCAAAAGCGACACTAATTTATTCTAACAGTTAAATAAATCCATTTGTTAATATTTAGTAATTTTTATAATTAATTAATTTATAACTTATATAAAAATTATAATTAGTGTATTTATAACTTTCTTTTTTATTTACGCATCATATTTTTATCGTTTACAGATACTAACTTGAAATGACATTTAGTTTTTGATAATTATACATTAATACCCAAAGCTGTGGAATAATTTATTATTTATTAGCCCAAACGAACGTTAGCCCAGAAGGGCTATTAGTTTCGAAATAGCATTTTGCGTCGAATTACTACAAACGGCTGTTTCAAATTGTTGCCAACAAACATTATCGTTCTGTATTATGTTTAAAGAAATCAAATAATGAAGTAGTCTACATAAATGTACTCTTATGTTTCGCGCATTGTAAAAAAATAACGATACCTAGAGCCATCAAATTTCGAATAACGTAGTCCTCCACCCGAAATCCACGTTCCATTTGAAAGCTTTCAATTTTTTTTAAATAAGTGATTTAAATATATCTTTAAATAAGATTCACAGGTAACATGAATAAGAGATCCAATATTATAAATTATATTGCTTATTTTCTGCGTATATGAAATAAAAGCAGAACTGAATATATTCATGGTATATCTGAATATAAATTATTTTATTATAGTATTTAAACACAAATAGAGAAGTGTCATGGATACGTATAACTTAACCCTTTGACTACTAACGGGACATATATGTCCCACTAAAAGTTTAAAAATTACTGCCGGGTTCAAAAGTTCTTAGAATCTCCTGAATGTTAGGGACCATCTTCCAATAGTTGGATAATCAAGACGCCACTGTGCTCGTTATACACAAAAGAACACAGAGAAAAGAACAAATATGAGTTGCCCAATGTGCAATATTGCGTTATGCAAAGAATGATTTACCCTGTACCATACGCTGTAAAATCTATTTCATGTCATAAAGCTTTCCAGAATAATAGGTGTGCTTATGGTAAGTCGATCGCTACGTGTGGGGCATATGTATCCCACCATTGACTACGGCCGGGACATTTGTGTCCCAGGCTTTAGCTTGAAAACCGTTTGTCAGAATTATCCAAAATGCTAAATTTACCTTATTTATGACATGTTTTGTTCACTTGGATAGAAAGCAGGGTAAAAAAATTTTTTTTTAATTCAAAGGCACTTTGAATTTTCCTATAAACCCAAAGTGACGTATAAACTGTTTCTTTATCCGTATGCCAGATTTCTGATAAGTAAGGCCCTGTTGTCCGTCATCATTTATGGTCATGAGTTTAAATGGATCAATATATAAAGATATATATAAAAACCAATTGAATTTAAAGCAGATATATCATCGCATTTTAACGTCCTAAGGTTTCTTCACACCTGCAAATAAAGGCCTTAAGCAACTGAAAATAATTCCTATTAAATCTGATCATGTCTTGAACATTTTTACTTAATTTACAAGTGCAAGCCAAAAATGATTAATGGAATAACTTTCTTAAGCGATATAATACCAGTCATGTTCAATATTATCTTTACATACAATATACTCTTGATTTTTCAAAAACTAATAAATAACATTGAATGAGTTTGCTTGGAGTGAAACGTAGTATTCTAATATAAAAATACAAATTAAAAAAAATTTTTAAAAATCTGAAAGCTTTCAGATTTTAAATTACGTCCAAAGGGGCGTTTTCTTAACGTTTTGCGTCTTACCTTTATTTATTAAATATCATATTCTTGGCACTTAAACCGTAAAATTCAGTTCAACAGCAATATGGCAAAATAATTTAAAATGAGCATATCCTTAGAATTTCCGATACACAGTCTCGCGCGCTGGAGATATTTTTTTCCAAAAAAGTGTTGCCATTGATCGCTTTAAAATCGGTGAGTTTGTTAATCAGAAATTCGTTAAAGTTTTACAAAATAGGAAATAGATAATAAAACAAATTCCAAATTCCAAATTTGGGCTTCCAGATCCGCATATTCGGGTGGAAACGCACGTTATTCAAAATTGGATGGCTCTAGGTACCATTCTTTTATCACATTTGGAGAAATATACATACATTTATGCTGATTCTTCCTTATTTAATTTCTTTAAATATAACACAGCGCTGCAAGATTTGGTGGCAACAGTTTGGTTTGAAAAGTGATTCAGACTTTTAATGTTTCCGACGCAAAATCGCAAACCGAAAACAATAGTCCTTCAGGGACAAAGGCCCTTTGGACTAAAAACTGAATATAATGCGCGTGGCACAAAACTACATTATGAAACATGGCAATGTATGGTAAGGAAAGTTTAGCAAAAATGAAAACCTCGGAAACAAATGCCGAATTTTGACACAGACTATTCTCTAATCCGTAACGTACATATTCTATGAGATTTCATGTTATTAACAAGTTAATTAATTGACTTCCGGAAATCAAGTTCTTCAGTACATATTCTCAGTATGGTTTTCAAAGCTTTGAAGTCTTTAGGAAAATATGTCGTACTGCAACAGCTTTTCCATTAATTCTACATGAGATGTTAATCGTAAACTTTGGCTAACCAGCTTATTTGCTCAATGATTTCGGTTCCACGAAATCCATTAATCATTGCCTGTAGGTTCTTGCTTTGGAGTTTTGCAAGGCTTTAGGCAGATTGTCTTTTGTTGCGAGGTCGTTGTATTTATTAAATACTAAATTACTTTGTGTCTAAATGGCCAATAGATTCGAAACACACCTTGAAGATTCTTCCAAACGATATACTTCTATGCCATAAAAGTCTGTTTATACTCTACACACAGTGAAATCGTATCCTGAATATCGGAAGTTCTCAAGAGGATTTGTTTGAGCGCTTATCGGGACTTTGTATAATGTCATACAGTTATGTGTATTTCAGAAACAAATACATGGAACTGATATGGATACTGATAATACATTTCCTTTTGCTCTTGCTATGAAAAAAATTATAAATCAGTTCTACTGGTTACGCTATGTGTACAATTATTTTTGTGTAGATAAAGACAGCTTTGGACACTAATCTGTTCACATGTATACCAGTGAAAAATCAATCTAAATCACACTTAAGAGGTCTAGAATACTTTAAGCAGATGCAAATCCCAATGAAAAAAAAACTGTAGGTTCAAGTCAAAATTATGGCTAAATCAGGGCAACGTAGAAGTTTCTCAATTTGTGCCATAGACCCTCAAATCATTTTATTCTTTACCTGAAAGATTTCTCTATTAAATGCCTAACCATACTATCCACTGGGTTTTTAGCTTGGTTTCGATATTTTGATTGGTCATGAATACAAAAAATGTTTCTATTTATTCTTAAGATTTGATTGTTTTTAAGTGAATTTTAGAAATACAAATATTCTTTTCAAAACTAAATGGTATTTCGGTAAATTATTTTAAGAGCATTTTAATATCTAAAAATCTAAGATTTATTAGTAATCTTAAATATCAGGAAAAGAATAAATACTTAAAACTTAGTTTAGAGAATTTGCATGTATGATGCGCCAAATACATATGTAAATAATTTTGAACAAAATATCACCTTTCTTATTTCTTCTTTTTTATGTCCAAATCCTAATGAAAGAAAATTTTTTTAAATGGATAAGGAACACATCAATGTAAAATTTAAAATTGGATTTAAAAGCAACATTAGGCTGTTTAGACCTTAGCAGTCTGTTTTTTTTCACTCCAAAGGGGCTTTGTCCCTGAAGGACTATTGTTTTTCGTTTTGCAATTTTGCGTTGAATCACTATAAACGGCTGTATCCCTTTTCAAATCGCTGCCACCAGAAGTTACCGTCTTGTATTTATTTAAAAAATTTAAATAATGAAGAATCTGCATAAATGTATGTATATTTCTCCAAATGTGATAAAACAACGGTACCTACAGCCACCCAATTTTGAATAATGTATGTTTCCACCCGAATATGCTCATCTGGAAGCCCAAATTTGGAATTTGGAATTTGTTTTATTATCTATTTCATATTTTATAAAAATTAAGCGAATTTTTTATGAACAAACTCAACGATTTAAAAACTAGCAATGGCAACACTCTACGGGAAAAAAAACCCTTTTTGTCTCCAGCGCGTTAGGTTGTGCATTGGAAATTCTAAAGATATGCTCATTTAAAAATTATTTTGCGATATTTCTCTTGAACTGAATTTTATGGTTTAAGTGCGAAGAACATGACATTAAATAAACGTAGGTAACACACAAAACGTTAAAAAACGCCCCCTTGGACGTAATTTAAAATCTGAAACCTTTTTGTTTAAAATTTTTTATTTATTTATTTATTTATTTTCAAATTTTGGAAGAAAATATGTGTTAATGTTTTAAAATCTATATCAAGGGCTGTGTTGGCATTTAAGATACTTTCAAACAGCGCAACGTGTAAAAGTAAATCGAATAATTTTCCCAAATGGTTACTAATCATGTGAAAAATACAAAGGCAGAAAGAAGATGTTCAGAATGTGCGTATGTTCTTCTGTTTGGAATGTTCATATTCTTCTTCATTTAACTCACCCACTTCTTTAACAGAATTCAAAGCTTTAAAATTCTACCCTCTAACAGCAGCAATAAAGTGGTAGTGTTTCAGTCAACACGCCAAGTTCTTTCTCTCGATACTTCCGCCATGATGTAACAACTACAAGATTACCACACGCTATTTGGCGATTCGTCTGTAAATTGGAGTTCGATAACCCTGCGCAATTAGCTGGTGCAACAGCAGTCGCGAAACCCCTGTGGCACGCTTCTGACGCAATTAGCTTCTGAGACAATGAAGTAGCACTTGCAAATCTTAAAACAATGAAAAAATACAGGAAAAGACTGCATTCTATTGCAGCTTTATCATCTGGAAAATTCCTTCTATGTGGAAATTCCACTCAGATAAAAATCATAACGTTCTCAGTCAATATTCCCTCCTCATTCACCAATGATATAACTTAATCTTTGTTTACCAATACATAATATTATCGAATACTTGGCAAGAATTAAAGCCAGCTTTCGAACAATGAAGGCAATAATTAGAACAAGTTCCAGATTAGTATTGTTATCATGTTACGTGTATGAGTTACTGGAACACTGTTAAGGCTACTGTCGCTAGTATAAATCTTTACTCGAAGAAGGAGGAAGAATATAAGAATAGCCAGTCTCTAATTATTTCATTGTGGGATCGTTATTCGAAACTTATCTCTCTGATCGTTTTCACCAACTAATGAAGTATATGAAAAAAAAGAGCTTGATATTGTTCAATGGAGCTTTGTTACATTAATAGGTTAAAACTTCCGGCCAATAATTTCCAAATAAAACCATTGTTGTTATATAGTGGGTTTCCTACTTTCTAAAACTTGCAAATACGAATAATTAGGAGATTAATTTTAAGAATAAAATATATATCTCTTGCGTATTGCCTAGAATTAGAACTAAATTAAGGTCCCAATGGTCAGTTGAACAGCAAAGCTTCATGTTAAAAATACATATATGCAAAAGGATCAACTAAGAGCCAAAAATTCAAAATTCAAAGCAAAATACATTGCAGCTGTTAATAAAAGAATTGCATGCATTAATTTAAAAATATGTCGCGTTACACCGAATGTAAGATTGTATAAAGCTAATTAATTGACTTAAAACTAAAATAAGTTTCACTTAGTTAACTTTAATTTTGGCTCTAATAAAGCTTATATGAAGGCTTTTGTTTTTTTAAGAGGCTTTTTTGAAACTTTTTTATTCTTTATCAAACACCGAGCATTTGCTTACTGAGCATTCGTTGGGAATGGCCGAAGCCATCGATCCCAGAGCCGTCTTTTTTGCCCAAATTTGAAATTTGGGATTTCTTTTATTATCGATTTCATATTTAGTAAAACTTTAACGAATTTTTGATTAACAAACTCAAGGATTTCAAAGCGAGCCATGGCAACGTTGTACAGAAAAAACATTTTTATCTCCAGCGCGTGAGACTGTGTATTCTAAAAGTTCTAAAAATGTGCTCAGTTTAAAATTATTTTGCGATATTGCTGTTGAACTGAATTTTATGGTTTAAGTGCGAAGGACACGATATTTAATAAATAAAGGTAGCACACGAAATGTTAAAAAAATGTCCCTTTGGACGTAATTTAAAATCTGAATCTTTCAGATTTTTTTTTTATTATTTATTTTTGTTTGCATTTTAATTTAATTATTTCTCATGCGGGGCATTCTTTTTGTACTAACCTAGATATATTGTGGAGTTTCGCCTTCTTATTTCCAGTTCAATCTTTGAAACGCCTAACACTGGTAAGCGAATAATTGCTTAAGTCTTTGAACAGAGACTTAAGAAGGGTTAACTACACTTTATGTCTCAAAGTCAATAAGACGCAATCAGCTCCTAACTCGGAGCGTACAGCAAAGCCTCCACTTGGGCTTGAACTCAAATTAATATGAAATTAAACTTAACTAAACTTAACTAAAGTTAACTGAAAGCTATAGCCGAAGCTATCAAGATTCTAAGCAGTTGGCCCTTAAATCTCAATTAAATCGGCTAAGCCAATCAAGGGCCTAAAGTATAGTCGAGCGTAGCAATAGCTTAGAGAGAGACGCAAACGCGCGCTAGTCAGGAACTCGGGCTTTCTCTCGAAGTCAGTGAAGCATTGACTTAAATACTAATCTTATTCATTTGCGTTAAGCACGTTTCTGAAAATACATTCTGGTAGGAAATTGTAAGCTGAAGCTAGAAGGGATAGGGAAAATGTATAAAATAACTTTTAAAATTAGGATAAACCTTACAATGTAATACTGCGTTATGCTCAAACACCCTTTCTGCTTTCGTAAAATGGCTTGAAAATGCAGAACAGTTTCACTCACTAGGCAAACTGTAAGCTTAGCGCAATTCAGTATATTTTGCACATACTGGACTGCAACTGTGTTTGATTTTCGGAAGTGTATTTTAACGGAAGAAATAACCAATTGTTTTACATTACAGGCGGTACGGAAAGACGCACTCCAGATTAAATTTGAACAATACTTATCCTCAAATTAGAATTATAATATATATATATATTTTTTTTTGTAAATTAAAAATATGTTTATACTTAATCAACATATTTATTACTCTTTATAGATTGCCATCTTAAGTGTGGGATTATCCCTGGTGTTAGCCGATCCATATGATTACGCTCCTTCATATGGTTATAAACCTGCCTATTCTCATCCAGAAGCTGTTTATGATTCATATGTAAGTATCAAAATCAGTTAGTTCTTCCCTTTCGGGAAGGAACAGGAAAGGGAAAAAAGTAACATTAAAAAAAAAGAAAGAAAATAGAAGAAAGATTAAATTAACTGAAAGTTTGAAAATATGGCTTGGTATATTATTATGATTTTTTACTATGACGTTTTCCTATTTGTAACTTCTAATGTCTCTATAAATTGCTCTGCTCTTATATGAAATTAAAACGTAGTATAAATTACTGAAAAAAATTTAATTATATTCTGTGAGTTCAGTAAAAACACGTTTCTTAATTACTAAGCAAATAAAACTCTCCTTGTAAGTAAAACTGTTACAGAACGATATACATAACAAGCAATTATCTTTTATTAAGGATTAGTAAAAAAATTAACATTTTCTCACGTTTATCTATGAAATTTAAATACTGTATTCGAAATTAGCAACGAAATGTTTCTTAATGTTCAAGAGTTTAAAATTATATTAAAAGGTATTTACGTATTTTATGCATCAAAACCAGTTTTGTCAAATGAACAAATTTTTCGTAACTCAATCTTTAGGAAAATTTTTTCTTAATTTAAATAAAACACTTGTATAATAATTTTGAATTTTGCTTAATACTTTTTTCTTAGAACTGAGAAATTGTAACTATATTTAAATTTAAAACTTAAAAATAAGAATTTTTATTTTTACTCAGGTCTTAAGAACTTACTTTCATAAAAAATTGTCTGGGAAAATATCCTTGAAATTCATGCCAAAATTTTAATTTTAATACCTGAATATTATGAAATTATATACCGCACTTACTCGCATTATTCTTCCCTTTTCGTTTCAATTTTCCCGCTTGAAAATTGGAAAGGGAAAAATACACGGCAAAAACTATTTTTGAAGAGTCGACTTGATTCAGAAACATGACACATAAGAAAGCATATATAAAGACCCTCTAATATTACTACATATATCATGTATTTCAAAAAATTTAATATCTTCAGTAATATCCTTTCATTTACACAAAATACCTTTATATTTGTACCTTCATATTACATTGTTATCATAAACTAGATATTTCTAAATTATATACTTAAAGAAATAGGAGGGAAAATACGATAATAAAGTATTTGTGACCTTAATATTAAAACGAATCAGATGCGTACACTACATGACTTACTTGTACGGAATACTAAATTATATGCATTTTGCATTTCATTTAAATTTATTGGATTGAATTAAATCTACTTCATCCATAGCGCATAAACCACAATAGAATAAATGCACTCTTTAAAATTCACTGTATTTGTATTACAGCGACACTCTGGCGCTAGCTTCACTTAATAGCGTTACATCTCATTCATTTTATAACTCATCAGAATGCACAAAAATTATGCATATCATCTGGAGAATTACCTAATCGTTGCACATGTTCTATTCAAATACTATAATAAATCTAAAACGATGTGTAAAAGAAATTAAACAAAACAAAACAAAAAAGTAGTTTATCACAGACGATATTAGCATTCCTTATTCAATTAGTTCTGTTCTCACTTCGCGACAAGGCAAAAGTACATAAAATCTCAAAATATCTATATTAAATATTACGAAGTAAATCTTAAACACTTATTTCCTCGAATAAATTCCGGAACGGAATTAAGGATGATTTAATTCGCAATAATAAAAGAAGGTATTATCTTCGTTGTTGCGAAGCTTAGTTTCTCTAGATTGGCAACAAATCTAATATTCTCCTAAGTTTTAAATGTAAACAAATATGTCCGCCATGAGATAAATGATTAGGCTTAGCTGCACTTAAACAACTTTTAAATTGTTGATAATTCTACAAATCTCGCATTCAGATTTACTAAAGGCATAAAACCTTTAACCAGAAGATAAAAACAACATAATACAATTATTTTAAAGCAAAAAATGCGAAATTTACAAACATATAAGAATAAAGAAACTCAGCTCACTGAGCCGAGTAACAGAGTGGATACATATATACATAAATTTATATACATTTGGTGAGGCCGATTGCAACAAAAATAGGAGGTGCACATCTACATGTTATAGTAGTTCTACAAACAAAATTTGAACGTTCTGAGGCTACTCGATTTAGAGTTATGAGCAATACACACATGCATACCTACGTACGTACGCCCAGACGCCAAGAAGAAATCTCTTCAGAATACATTATAAACCAGTTTTATAATTCTTTTGGGGGGAAAATAGTCCTTGATTCTGTTCTTACGTACGAATGTCACTCAAAAACATCGTTATATTGCATTCGATAGCGGTCAAAATAGACACCCGAAATTTTTCGCGATTACAAAACTTCCTTTTCACTTCGCGCAAGGAAGTAAAAAGGCCGAGAGAATAGGACCAATACTTTATTTAACATTTTTAAATCATGTTCTTTTACTAAATAATCAAACTTATGTTAATTTAAATTTGTAGAACAAAAGTATTCAATTCGTTACTTTAAAGTTCTTGATTCTTTATTTAAGGCCAAGCCTCAGCCATACAGTTTTGGGTATGAGACAAAAGATGCTTATGGCAACAAACAGTTCAGACAAGAAGACAGCGATGCTAGTGGTGCCAAGAAAGGATCTTACGGTTACACTGACGCTCACGGAGTTTACAGAACCGTAGAATACATTGCTGATAAACACGGATTTAGAGCTTGGATCAAAACCAACGAGCCTGGTACTGCTAACCAGAACCCTGCTGATGTAGATGTCAATGCTATTGATGCTCCAATAGTCCATCACGCTCCCGCTTACAGTGCCCCTGTACACTACTCAGCACCAGTCCATTACGATAGCTATGGCTCTGCCCCTGTAGCTTACAAGACGCCTGTTGTCTACAAGGCACCAGCAGCAGTTTACAAGGCACCAGCAGCAGTTTACAAAGCACCTGTTGTATACAAAGCTCCTGTCGCATACAAAGCACCCGTTTACACTGGAAGCTCTCCTCAAGTATACAAACTACCAGCACATGGATACAAACCCCATTATCGCAAGTACGATGACGTTTATTGAAAGAAATAACGGGTGTTAAAATTTGCTTCAGGTTGTTGCTAAATTTATCTCTTGACGGACCGTCTAGTTGTTGCTGGCCCAGCATTCATAAGTTGGTTTCTGTTCAAACTCCGCTGTTATACTCAGCTTTTTCTTGGCCAATATTTTGATGCAGGCATTTGCTGAAAACAAAATAATCCTCATTGCAAATCCTTGTTTTCTTGCACTTCCTTCATCTTCTGTGTGCGAATAAATGTTGATGAGACAAGAAATTTGGTACAGTTTTGTGCAAATAAAGTTCATAGGCCTTTCATCAGTTGTTTACAAGAAGAAGATCATTAGCGCTTGCGAAAGCCGAAGTACAAAGTTGTCCATCTTTCCTTTGGTGATTGAAAACATAGATATACATATTCAGACTGCACATTGGATGAAGAAAAATAATAAAGCTATTGAAAGTATTAAGGAACGTTACGTTGATATGTGCCAATTTAAAGAAACGTGTGCATTTCATGTGTATAAATGTTTTCTACCATTTTACTATAATTTTGATATAAAAAAGCTTTTTTTTTTAAGAAATATTTAGTTTTAAAATTGTGAAGAAGGAAAGGGCGGGTTGAATTCAGTTTATGTAAGTAACATGATAATGGCCAATGAATTCTCCTCAGGCATTATAGGTTATTTTACATCTTATTTAATATTCCATCTACTATTTATGCTTTCTTTTCATATCTGTGTGCTATCTATTGTACTTTAAAGCACATGTGAAATAATTCTTTCGTTTGTATTGTACAAGTGTTCTCTGCTAGAGAACTGCTTTATTGTACAGTATCATACTGTAAAACTGATATTGTTGTATACTATGTTTTGTTTTGTGAATATTGGGTTTTATTCTGTTTTCGATTTACTTGAAACAGTACTGTGGAAATGTATATGTTGTGGAATTTCTGCAAACGAATAAAGCATTTTATTTTTTACTGGTGTTTAATAATTTTTATAGATTTTTAAATCTTATTTTATGTTAAAACTATACATACTTGTCTAGAACATTTATAAAAATAACTTGATAATCAAACAGTTAACTTCTTTTTTGTAATATTATATTATGCTCTAAGAAGGAATGATATTCTAAAACTTTACTGCTTTTTTTTTGGTAGCTATTTCTTTAAATTCAAGACACTGACACATTATTTTAAATGAAACTTTTACTCAAAAATACTCTTTTTTAATAATTCATTATCTGCCTGTATACGACAAAATAAGGAATTTTAGACCTAATTTAAGAGATACTTTTCAGTTACTTTTCTTTTAAATTTAATTAATAAACAAAGTATAAAAAATGTCTCATTTCAGTAAACCCTGTTTCCCAAATTCACTTCTTAGATCAAGAAAGATAAATTAATAGAAGTACATGATTTCCCAACGTGGCGAATATCCTTCTGGATTACCATAAAGTTTGACAGCAGTTGTGGAATATTACCATCTTTAATAAATAAGTTTTTCTCGAAAAATAAGGATTTAATTTATTAAATAAGAAATCGAAATTCTTTAACTAATACCTCTATATTACTAAGTACATTATATGAGGTATTTCGAGCTGTATTTTTTTTTCGAAGGGCTAGATGCTTTGCTAGTGTAGCTTCTTCAGGAAAAGCTGAGTCCATCTGTCATTTGGCCTGTCCAGGGAGCAGTACCGGAGGCGACCGATTTTAAACTCGCGAAAAAAGGGACCCTCCTCCAATTTTGATGAAAAACAGCCCAGGAGAGTGGATTTGACGACGTCTCCCTCCGTTTTTCCAAAAGTCTCTTGGGAGGACTTCCGGCTTGGTAAAATTTGAAGTGCTTCCGTGTCACAAAGATACTACATTTTTGCAAATAGCATGCCTTCTTCGACATTCGAATCTGGCTTAAAATGGCATGGCAGCCAGCTTTCCCATCACCATGATAACAAGGTAGCTGAATTGTACCACATCTTGCACATCATGAAAATTTTCACAAATCTTAAAATATCTCAGCAGAATGTTTACAGCATTATGTTTTAATATACATTATTTTTGTAAATATAGAACAATTTTTCAGACTCGTCTTTATTTTAGAAATGTACGAAGTATTTTTTAAAAAATTGTATATAAATTTAATATCACTTTTGCTGTTTGTTTTCACAATGACCCTTTGGAAATATTTACAGAAACAAAACTCTGATAACTGCCCGCTTTTTCTTTTGTCTGTTGCATAATATTAATTCACGCAATCTTTACATTTGACTCACACAATACTTTTGATGAATAAAATTATACGAGTATTGTTTAAATTTCGAATGCTTACATATGGCTCATAACTGGAATATGAGTTAGAATTTGTTATCTAGCAATGTGATCAATTATGATTACAACATGAAAGGGCATATACGCATATCATATTGCAATACCCAGTTATCTTCAATACACATGTTAACTTACTAATTTTTAATATGTATTTTATTAAATTTAAGCAATCAGCCTTTCGCTGAAATCTATCACTATGCATTTATGTGACACCTAATATTTAAAGTATTATAATTTTTACGAAAATCGCACATTCAGTTTTGGAGATTAATAGCAAACCTTGATAAGACCTATCTATAAATTTCATCTAAAATATTTAATTGCTTTCCTTTCATGAAATGAGAAATTTAGCTAGAATTAATTGCTTTAAGCTCATAATTCCTATAAAAGTTTTTTTTCCTCTGCTTTCTTATGTTGTCATTGTTCCTTTACAATGCTCTTCTTTGCAAATTTGTTACGCCAGCAATTTGTAGCATATGCGTATCATTCCAACGCCATTGATGGTTTTTCAATGCACTGGTCAATTTCCGTGAGAGAAAAATGGATGTTGTCATCCAAAATTTCGAAATTGTTTCTCTGTAACCGTAATTGTGAGAACTAACTGTACGGTTTTAAATCATCTCAATCTCGAGCGCATACCTTCAAATAACAATACATGAAATTTCATTTCGATTTGTTGAGTGGACAGGCCGTTAGAGCTTCATGTATCAGAAAACCTTTTTTATGACCACCCTATACATGCTCTAAAAGAGGCGCAACGAAAATTATGTGTTCATTTAGCGAAGTATATTTTATTTTAGTAGATAAAGCTTACAAATCCAATAAAGACATACGAATAAATTTTCTTGACGTTTTTTATCTAATTACATCTCAGTAGGCTTCATTTGCAATTTCGTATATAAACTTTTCTTCAATCATGAAAGGAAGAACGTATTTAAAAGTAATTAACGTTTTAGGAAATCTTAAAGCCAGAGGCGTGCCAAGATATTTTTTTTACCTGAGGCAAAAAATATCAAGATAACTATACTTGTATTAAATAAAAGTAACTATATTAAATCAAAATATCATAATTCTTTATTATAATTCTTAAAGTATTTTCAATCGTAGCTTTATAAATTCAGAAAAATAGTATAACCAATTATTTATAACTTTCAAATGAAAATGCTAAAAAATTCTTTTTTAATAAATAAATGTTATTTAAATAACATTGAAATACACATTGCATTATTTTCCAGGTTTTTTTGCAGCTCTTCCTATTGTTTTATTAATTTAAGCTTATTTCCAGTAATAATAATCGGCAAATTTAAAACCATAATTAAAGTAATTTTCGAATTCCCATAGCAAATTTGGCGCCCCTTCTAGTGATTCACCTGAGGCAGTTGCCTCACTTGCCTCACCCTTGTCCCGGCTCTGCTTAAAGACTTCCTTTCTTTCAAAAGGAAGGCAATCAAAATCACATTTTATCTTAGAATGCCAAAATTTTCGCTTGGCAAAAGTATAAATTCAGTTCTTGTTCACAATTTCAGTTTGCCTTAATTTTAGCCTAATTTTGAATGTTGTCATTCTTTGAATAAAAAAAGACCTTTAAAACGCATGTTCAATTGATTTAAGCAAGCTGTTATACTAGAATATTGAATTATCCAAGCAAGCAACTCCCATTTCAATTTCAGAGTGTCGTATTGTAAGGTTTTAGTTAAACTAACCAAGTTTTATTTTAATTTAAATCTTTCTATCTCTTCTCTGTTTCAACTTCCCGTCAGAAGAAGCGCGCGTTTTCAGCTTATGCTAATTTGAAGTACAGCCAAGTACTATTTAAACCAGAGGTAGAAACCTCTAAGTGTGAGAGAGCTTTTAGTCTCGGATCACGGTCATTCTGATCGACGTTCGCCTGACCAGCTAGCAGCTAAAATTATAAGCCATAGTGCTTACTACGTGATTGCATATTGAAATAAATTGAAGTGCGCTAGTATTAGTATTTCTTGCTACGCACCAGTTAGTTAGAGGCCGAACTCCGCGATTTGCTCTGCGAGCAAAGTTTGATTTAATTTCTATTTAGGTTTAGTTCAAATTTATTTGATTGGTAAGTTAGGCCCAAGTGTGGTCTTTTACTTTGTGTATCTCTCCCGATTTGGGAAGTGTGTAAATAAGAGTGATTTAATAAAAGAGAATTTTAAATCCCTTTCAAGTGCAGTTATTCTCCAGCACAGTATCTACAACAGAACAAAGCCAACATTTTTCAGCTCCCTGTTCCAGTTCAGGACTTGAGGCTAAGGACCCTAGTAAAGATTTCACCATGTTCCCTAAAGCTATCCACAGAACACTCAGTCCTGACAGTATAACCAAAAGAGGAATCCATACTTTCCTTTTGAATTATCTACAATGACAACATTTTGAAGGCCGAGAATCTGAGCTAGCAGTACTATAAGATTAATGCAGCATTGCTTATAATAACATAAAGGATCGTCATAAATCAAACTTTAAACCCCCATAAATGATGTCACATTTAAACCAAATTCCTTTTCCTTCAATATCTAGATCCATAACTAATAAAACACTGCTGTTGCATTTTTCAGTAATAAAATTCTCCGTGTTAGTTAGACTTAAGATAAAATTTGGATTATTGGAATAATGCAATTATTATCTCTGTTAGTTCATTTCTCCATTCTACATTTTGGACACAGATTTATTGCATTTCAGGAAATATTGGCAACAAGTATTTGGACCTTACGCAGGTTGTGTTATATGGTGTTCCTCTGTAAAAATGGAAGGGGAACTTTTAAATAAAAAATACCATTTGTATAGCTTGTTACAGTTTACATTAAAGTTATATGGATTTGTATTAAAGTTACTAAAATGTTTCGGAAGTTTTATTCTAAGTAATCGCCTGCATGTGTATTGTACAGAGGCTGTTCGCATATTTTTTAGACGATGTATATTGTATTCACAAAACTAAATTACATAAAATTCTTGTGTTTTAAATGTTCTATTTGACATCCCTTATTCTGAACTATCTTTCGACACCGCAGTTTCTAGGATAATAATGCCTTTTGAAGCGTCAGAAGAGGTCTTCTATCCCATTCCTCCCGAACAGCTTTCCAGAGTCCTGTTAAGGTTTTGGGACAACGTTTGGATAATGCAGTTTTTAAAAGTCCGAAAGCACAAAAACCCATAGGTGACACATCGGGAGATTTAGTAGGGATATCAGTGAAGGGTATGGCCCTGTTTTTTGTTCCATTTCTTTTAGGAAATTTACAGTGGATTTTGCTGTGTGACTGCTAGCTTTGTCCCGATGGAGTCTCACAGATGGATGGCACTGTGGGTAAAGCGACGGTATTTCATTCAGAAAAATTGGCGATAAAATATGTTCCTGATAGTATTTGGAGTTAATGTTGACTTTTTTTGCACTCTCTGTATTTTTAACTTGCCATTATAAGAAAAACCAGCAACAATCATGAATCCCTTAGAAAAACTTTCTATATTTTGAACCATGTACTTACATTTTTTTCTCCCCTCCCCTTTTATGATAATAAATGGTTCTTTTTTTTTGTTAAAATCATTTAAATACATCCATTCTTCATCTATTGTGACAATTGTTTTCCATTTTTCTTTGGATAAGTGTTTCTCATATAGAATTCTGCAGCGTGTCCAGCGTCGAGCGATATGCTTCGGAAGAACACGATGCCCATTGCGTTTTTTCGCTTTCTTAAGATTTAAAACAACGTTTATCATTTTGTTTACAGTGCACACCGAGCATTTTAATGATTTTGCAACTGTCCTTTGACTAGGGGGATTTTCTTTTAACATTAAACAACGTACCTTTGCAATAGTCGAAGATGTCCGTCTTTTCCTTAGATACTTGTTTAGAATTTTTGTCCCACTTGAGGCTCCAATTTGACGTTTTTTTACTTTCTTGTTGATGATATTACCTATCGACGCTTTAGATATCACAAAACCATGACTCTCATATCGTGTTTGGATAACGGAGTATGCACATTTCTCTCCGGAAAGAGCGTAAATGTAGCCTTTGAACCACTGCTTTGTTAAATTCGCCATTTTGAATGAAGACAAAACTTTCAAGCCACAGACGATAATTTTGACTTTTAAAAACATAGTACAATTGCAATTACTTCTTTTGCGGCAAACGATTTTTTATTACCGCTTACCAAAATCGTCTAAAGAATTTGCGAACAGCCTCTGTATATATACTACAGGGCATTATCATGTAATAAAGAAGTTATGGATTTTCATTCAAAGCATGGAAAATTCTGATTTTTACCATAAATTATAAAATTTTCTTGTCGTGGAACTGCTTTTCTCTAATTTGTAAATGTTATTAGTCACTCTTTTGATGAATATTTACAAATTAAAACTTTTTTTATAAAAAGAGTTATAGATGAGAATTTTAGCATTCTAATTAAAATTGTAAAACGATTTTAAAAAACCCTTTTGTTACCTCAAAATTATATAGATGGTCCTACGATAAAAATTATTGTTTATAATAAAAAGCAATTGATTGATTCCAATGACTTATATAAAATTTACAAATATCTCAAAACTAATTAAATTTTATGATTAAATCAAATACATAATTTAGTGTCTGAGAACAATAATAAAATGCTTTCGATTTAACTGTTGTATACAAACTTGAATTTTAAAAACAATTACAGGCTCTTAATTCAGAGTTTATGGTACATATTTATTCTTCTGTCGCATTATATAATAAAGTTACTTAATAAATGAATTCTGAAATTTTACCTCTTTTAATTAAATAACATCGCCGAAAATCTGATACATTGCAATGCAGTATAAAAGAGAAACATTATGTTCGTTTGAATTCCTTAAAGAATTGAAAGCTGAAATAATTAAATGCTGCAAATATTTTAATGACTATAACTATATGAAATATACATTCTTGAAACAATATATACACCTTATTCACAGTAACTAAATGACAATGAAATGAGATAGCAAAACAATCACCAATGATAATGAACCCTTCATAAATAAAAAGTCCTGTACATATATTTTAAGATACAAAGAAAACTTGTTTAAGCAGATTATAAGAAAAGATTAAGAAATACCGAATCACATCAAATGGAAAGGTTGCTTCATATTCATTTCATGGTTTGAAATTTATATCAAAATTTATATTTCTTCTTTGTCACTTTGCTTGAAATTCGAAAATCACTTGTTAGTCTGTCAGTTTCTCTTCCATAAAGTCTCATTGTACGTATCTTGTAATCATTAAAAAGTCACCGGTAATTGAATGAACTACTAAAGCTTATTATCACTGAGTCCAGTCCCAGATTTCATCTGGTATCTCCAATGCTTCTAATTCAAGGCCTTCTGGTGCAGGTGCAGAAGTTGTTGGAATTATCGGATTGCTCGGTGGTCGTAGTCTTCTACCAAAAGCTGGTCGCTTTTCTCTTTGGCGTTCTGGAACTGGGATATCTTCTCCTTCTGGAGCTGCTGGTTCTTCAATTTCCGCCACTGGAGCTTCAGTGACTTCCTCCTCAGCATCACCATCTTTACCTTCAGGCTCGTCCTCTGGTTGATCCTGTTCTTCAGGAGGCGTTGTAGGCGGTGGAAGAGGATATTTATACCCTGGAGACGGTTTGTATGAAGGATACTTAGGTGCAGGGGGATACTTCGGAGGTGGAGGTGGTGGTGGATATTTCACCTTAGGTTCAGGTGGAGCTTCCGGGGGTGCAGGATACTTCGGTTTGTAAACGTTTGGAGTAGGTGCTGGGTATTTAGCCGGAGCAGGAGAAGGATAAGCAGGAGCTGGATATTTAGGCTGAGGGGGATAATTTGGAGTAGGATATTTTGGTGAAGGTGGAGGATAACTAGGCGAAGGATATTTTGGAGGAGGATAACTGGGAGGGGAATACTTTGGAGAAGGAGGAGGATAGCTGGGAGGAGGATATTTTGCTGGAGGAGGAGGATAACTGGATGGAGGATATTTTGCTGGAGGAGGAGGATAACTGGGTGGAGGATATTTTGAAGAAGGTGGTGGATAACTGGGCGGAGGATATTTTGGGGGAGGGGGATAACTTGGTGCTGGATATTTTGGTGCAGAAGGATAGTCAGGGGCTGGATATTTTGGCTTATAAGTTTTCGGTGGTGGGTAACTTGGAGCTGGATATTTTGGAGGAGGAGGATAGTATGGAGCAGGAGGGTATTCCTGCACGGGATATTTTGAAGGAGGATAATAGTTTGGAACTGGATACGTGGATTGAGTATATGGAGGGGCTGGATATTTTGGCTGAGGATAGCTTGGCGACGGATAGCTTGGCGACGGATATTTAGCTTGAGGATAACTTGGTGCTGGATATTTTGGTTGCGGGTAACTAGGAGCTGGATATTTTGGCTGTGGATAACTAGGAGGATACTTTGAATATTTGGGTGGATACTGATAAAAGTAACTATATGATGGAGGATATTTAGGTGCTGGTGGATATGCGTAAGGTGCGGGGTATGGAGAAGGTGCGGGATATGAAGGAGGGGGATAAGATGGTGAATATTTTTCTGGTGGGGGATATTTCGGAGGAGATGGATATTTTTTAGGGGGCGGATAGTAAGGCGGTGGCTTCAAAGCAGTTATCTCCACACTTGCAGGATTCTGATTATCTGTGCCAGGCTCATTTGTTTTGATATTAGCACGGAACCCTCCACTGTCTGCTGTGTAGTACACAGTACGATAAACTCCATCTGCATTCCAGTATCCATATGACCCTTTTACTGATCCATCGTATGGATCTTTAGACTCATAACGATTTTGAGTATTACCATAGCCATCATCTGTGTTATAGCCAAAGGAGTAAGGTTTCTGAAAGGAATAAAATAATAAATTTTAGTATTACACTTTGTATTACAGTTAACATTTTAATTTTAATTATTTAAATTTTCTGTTTAAATATATAAGCAGTCAGAACTGACAATACTACTGCAAAAACATGCGGAAACGTAAATTAAAAGTTTGAAATGCAACTCGACAAGATTTCTTTACATATCTGAAAATATTTCGTTTTCAAAAATTGCTCACTTAAAAATCTATTTAGCCTTACAAAGTTAAAATGAACATTATTACACTGATGTTTTGAAAATATGTTTCTGAGGGACTGGAGAAGTAAAAGGTTGGAACCAGCTATTATTTGAAACCAAAAACAACAAAGCAAAGCAAAAATCTAAATGCAATTAGTCCAGTAAAATTTTGCATCGATTGAATATTATTTGTTTTCACCATCAGCTGGATCAATGTGGATACGTAATTTAAAATAAAAATTAAAATAGTAATAATTGTTTTATTAGAATATCATACATGTTAAAATAATTAATTACTTTTTCATATTTATCTGACAGGTGTGCGCACTTTGAAAAGCATCATATAAAGAATTTAAAACAAATGCAGTCTGATAAAATACGAAGGAAATTTCAGCAAATTCGATACACATTTTACCAGGCTTGCATTTCTTTTCTGCAAACACTGATATTAGTGTAATTTCTTTGCTCTTTCGATATACTCTATTGAATCATTTCCCGCAGTATTGTTAGTTTTGATGACTATAATAGAGGCAGTCAGGAAAATCCTGCAATGTATTGTAGAGTCATTAGGTATTTTAAAAAAGGAGGAGAGAAGAAACCTAAATTTCGAACTGTGCAGGAGGAAATCAAATAAGTTTCATAAAAAAAAAGATATTAATAAAAACATACCAAATTGAATTAAATTTGTAGAGCTAAAGTTTTGAGAGCTCATTTTTTAAACATTTCTCGTGCGATTTTTACAAAACTTGCCAGTTTGGCATCATTTGAGTCATAGAATCGAAATATGGAAAAAAAATTACATGTCGTTTCAGAAATAAGTCCGATTTTGTGTCAAAATACCTATATTTGAACAATGCTATATATAAATCGAATACATATCCTAGGTCGCACTTTCGAGACATGAAAAACGCAATCTGAGTTTCGTCAATCGGCCCAATAGAATGGGAGATATAGAACTTTATTTTAGTTGCGCAATATACATTCTTACATACTATACAGTTAGCAGTAAGATTTCTGTTTTAAAGCAGCATATAATAAATTTTTTCTTATGTAGAAATGCACAGAATTTAAGGAATTATGAATTAAGCGATTTCAATAAGCCTTCGTCTGCTTCGGAAAATGTAATTCAAGGAAGAAACATACCTAAACTAACATAAGAGGTATTTAAAAATGATCATATACAAGTATTTCTAGTCTTGGTCGGTACAGTGATTAGCAAATCTCCCTGACATATCGATAAGCCCAGGCTTGAATCCCAGAGAAAGCTTGTACGTTTGTAAATGTATAGTAGCTTTGCTTCATGGGAGCCCTCAAAATACATAGAAGAGCGAATTATTAGAGAATTTCTCATTATTATCATGTTATTGGGACTGTAACTAAAATTTACAAAACGCCATTGCTTTTTTGCTTGTGAAATAAACAACAGAAATGAATCGCACTACGCTGGGAAAGACTGAACACCAAGAGAATCTTTTATATCAATCAAGATCATAATGGTAAACATGCTCTACCAATGGGTATAGCTATTACTTCTACATATAAACTTAGATGTGATGGAAAACTTAGCCAGGGCAATGAACAAGAATGAAGAAGGTTGTACAGTCATCAAGATATTTCTGAATGCACAAAACATGAAAAATATGCCTCTCAGATACGCGCCGAGTGTGTTACCGTTACATCCCGAAGACATGTTAAGAAAGCAAGAGAAATACCTTATATACTTTCCCTTTTAAAGGGTGACTGGGGATTAAGGGAGCTAGTGCGAAGAATCACCATTCACTACGTTTTAGTTCGGGGGGCCACTTGCAGAATCATTATGTTTTTTGATGCTACAGACGTCAAAAGATGAGCAATGCCCTCACCGGGACTCGAACCTGGTCCTCGCGAATACGCCAAGTGTGCTACCATTACACCAAGAAAGCATGCATAAAGGAAGGACAAATACCTTGAAGATGAAATAAAGCGAATGTGAGGGAAGGAATATTTGCAACCAAACTTCGAAATAAAATCTTCCCAAAAGAAGATTTACGATAATTCGTCAGAGGCCAGCAAGATCTTTAGTCAAGTACTATACGGAATTCTGGGATATAATAGAGCAAATGATTACCAATGGTTGGTCCGAGAATTTCTGGAGTTCTGATCGCAAACTAAGGTACAGAACGTTTCCGAAAATATTCTTTCACATTTTCTACATTCCAATGGGTTTTTTTTTTTTTTTTTTTTTTTTCCCCCATTGAGAATTTAAAACTTGTAAGCAGCGACTAAGAGAAAAATTCCGTCGTGGTATTAGAATATATGGAGAAAGGCTTTCAAAATAGATTGACGCTAACATGAAAGGTCACTAATTCTGGGACATTTTATAATGTACTTCAACATTTTCATTTGTTACTTCGTGTAGGATATCAAGATTAAATATTTGACATATTAATAACTTTTAAATTATACATTTCGATATAGACTAGTTTTAAATTTATTACTGAGGTGAAATGCGAGCTTTTGATTAGTAATTATTACCTTCTGCGGTAAATATCATCTGCAAAGATTTTACAGCTTTTTTAAATACATTAATAGCGGTACTAGAGTAATGTATTAGAAAATTTGTATTTTTGCAGGAGCCAGTTTAACACTCGTCACTAAAAAAAAAAGGGAAAAAAAGGACTTTATTTATCGTTTATTACTGATGTTTAATCACCTTCGGATCCTTTACAAAATCAATATGAACGAATAAATTTGTAGATATAAATTTAAGGAAAAATATTAAATGTTTTTTAATAAATTCTTTTATACGCTAAGACAGAAAATGTTCCAGCAAGAAATAAAAATGGTATACTAAATAATGAAAACGGCCAAAACTGATAAAATGAAAGTGACCATGTAAGGTTTTAGTTTAAACTAACAAAGTTTTATGTTTTAATTTCTCTTTCCTGTGAACTCTTATTTCAACTTCCCGTTAGAATGAGCGCGCGTTTCAGCTTTATGCTAATTTGGAGCCAAGTTTTGTATTTAAGGTTAGCGAGGAACTTCTCAGTGTGAGAGAGCTTTTGGTCTCAGATCACTGCAGCTGTGTTCGACGTTCGCCTGACTAGCTAATATTTAAGTTCTAAGCCTTAGCGCTGTTACGCTATTACTTATTGAAGAAATCTAAGTGCGTTAGTATTAGCCAAATCTTGCTATGCACCTTTGACAGTTTAGATTAGAGGCCAACCTCGCATTTATAGCTCTGAGAGCAACGACTACTTAATTTCTACTCACTTTATTTTAAATTATTTTAATTGTTCAGTTTAGACCCAAGTGCGGTCATTATTTTCTGTTATCCCTTCCCAGTTGGGAAGTGGCTATAAATAGTAGTTTAATAAAAGGGTCATTTTAAACCTTCCTTGCGTGCAGTTATTCTACCACTTCCACTGAACATAGCTGCATTCAGCTCCCTGTTCAAGATCAGGACTTTAACACTATCACGACCATGTTCGCCAAAAGCATGCACCGAACACTTAGTCCTGACAACCAAAATTGATAAATGAAAATTATACTTTAACAGTTTTTAGTATTTCACAAATTTAATTTTTCCATTTTTGAATTCGTATTATTTTTGACCTAATCATTTAAATTGTAATAATGTACGCTCTAAATCTTCAGGATGAAAGAAAATAATGCGTATATTAAACAGCTCAATTGCAAGCATTGTAAATAATCTTTATTCAGAGCGTACTACGAAATGTTAATGAAATTTTAAAATTCGAGATCTTTGAGGAAATATGCAATTTCACATTGATAGAATATAATTAGATTTTATTAACTTTATTATAGCTACATATTTAATTTATTTCATTGTCTAATCACAAAGTTTAGTTTTAATTCTATAACTTATTTTCATGATATTACATTCTTCCGTAGATTTTATATACAAAATATTTCATGCTCAGAAATTTAAATATAACTTTCTTTTAATTAAACATATTTTGAACTTATATTTCCAAAATAATTATGAATAATCTCAAGTCTTATTAAATCAAGTCTTATTATGATCTTATTAAAGAAAATATTGGCTCTTACTGGTGGATATGGTTTGCTTGCTTCGACAAGGATACTGCCTTGTGATATCACAGATGATAACACAAATAGTAAAAAAACCTGAAAAAATAAGAAGGTGTATCAAAATAACATACTATTAAAAACCTAAAATATTCAAAAAAATGTTAATGTTTAATTAATTTGTATTTAGTTTAAATGTGAAATTCTTGTATGCATGATAGTAAAACCACAGGATTAACAATTACGTGACCGATAAACGGTCATTACGGATTTTGTTAGAGCAGACAAATCTATACTTTGCCATTCTAAGGAAAAGAACTTCAGATTTTTCCACATTTTGAGCAGAAAAATATTCTTGCTTAAAATTTATATATTTATATATACTTAAAATTTATATAATAATATATTTATATATACTCTCAACTTCAAAGCAAAAAATATCCATTTTGTCATTATTTTCTAAGATATTTATGTGCATGGATACTTTCACTAAAACTGTAATTTTGTAGAATACACTATATTCGTAAAACTCTAATATTAATTATAGTAGTGGCAATAATACAAAAATTAAATCAAATTTTAAATGAGCTGTGTTCACTGGTTATTGTAAGATGGAATTAAAGGTAAAATTTTACACATTACGAATTTATTTTCATCTTATACAATCTATTTTTTATAATAGAAAAGAACCTGATATTCTTATGCAAACAAATATAATTTAATAAATCAATATTTTAATTTGAGAAACGGGCTTTAACTTTTTCTATGTTTAAAAAATCTGTTATGAGGCATGTTTCTAAAAACTTTTACTAGTAATTTTAGGTCAGTTATAGTTAGCTGTAGCCCGATATTCTTAAATAAAATCAAACCGAAACTGGATTTGGTGAACCATTAATAAAAATAAAAACATTAAATCTTAATATATTTGGTAAATGCAGTAATATTATATACATTACTGTACATTACTAA
>KK118377.1:18974-53952 GCA_000611955.2 Stegodyphus mimosarum | reverse complement strand
AAAATTTTTTTTTTTTTTTTTTTTTAGTAAAAGAATATTACCTTCGATAGAAAATAATTTGTAATGTAGAAGTACAAACCCTGCTTAACGCTTATCAGCAAATATATTTATCAGCTATTAAAACATTCTCCATTTAAAAGAATTAAAATTTTCAGTTATCTCAATGACTGAAAAAATTCTGTAACTTCTATTAATTATCACCGATATTTGTATTTATTCACAATCAAAATATTTTAACATCTTTAAACCTATAAGTTTAAAAATCACGAACAATAGTTTATAAGCTTAAGTTCTTGAATTTGAACTATTAATGAGAGTTTATATATTACCAATCTGTTGAGATTATGAACAAAAGCTTATAAGTCTTTTAATTTGGATTTATTGTAACTGAATTTAAAATATTTTTAATTTTTGGAAGCTTGTATCGCAGCAAATCGTTTGAAGCTGCTATAATTTCGAGCAGTTCCTTTTGTTAGCATCCATTTTTTACTTCTTTGTGTGAAGTAAAAAGGAAATATTGTAATCGCGAAAAATTTCAGGTACAACATTTAAAGGAAAATATCCATTTTGACCGCTATCGAATGCAATTTTACGATGTTTTTGTGTGACATCTGTACTCAAGGACAGAATAAAGGACTCTATGTCCCCCCAAAAATTATAAAACTGGTTTAAAATGAATTCCGATGAGATTTTTTTGTAGCGCTTGTGCGTACGTATGTATGTATGTATCTCGCATAACTCAAAAACAAGTCGCCTCAGAACGTTAACATTTTGTATATAGGACTGATGTAACATGTAGATGTGCACCTCCTATTTTGGTTGCAATCGGCCGCACAAAACATATATAAATATATGTATATTAATATATATATATATATCCACTCTGTTACTCGGCACAGTAAGCTCAGTTTTTTTATAATTATACGTTGATAAACTGCGCATTTTTTGCTTTAAAAATGATTTAATTATGGTGTTCTTATCTTCCGGTTAAAGTTTTATGCCTTTAGTTAACCTGCATGTTATAATTATGAACAATTTAAAAGTTGTTTAAGTGCGGCTAAGGCTAATTTTTTTACCATAGCAGACATATTTGTTTACATTTGAAACTTAGCAGAATAGAGGATTTGTTGCCAATCCATAAAACTAAACTTTGCAACAACAAAGTAACATCTTCTTTTATTATTACAAATTAAATTGTGCTTAATCCATTCTGGAATTATCATTTCAGTTATTAAATTGTCCCATATATTGACTCAGCATAACGTCCACAATCAATTCAGTCAGTTTCTACGCCTTCAGTGTCTTTTTGCCGAGGGAAACCAAAAATAAACTTTCAGTTTCCTGCATCGAAAAATCTGTTTTCTTACCCGCTGGCCGAATTGCTTGTTTTTGCGTAGAAACTGTAATTTTAATTGTAAAAGAAGACTTTTTAATTGTTTTAACTGTATTTGGTGTTTTATGTTTTTCTATGTTTTTCGATTTTTAATATAGATATTTTGAGTTTTTATGCAGTTTTGCCTTGTCGCGAAGTGAGAACTGAATTAATTGAATGAGAAATACATCTCTAATGAAATTCGAGAAACTAAGTTTAAATGAAAGGCGGAAAAAATGCGCATTATTTAATATTCTGTACAAGGAAGTCATGTGGTGTACACATCAGATTTGTTTTTTCACAAAAAGCAGATGAAAATCAGGGAAGAATATTCAGAAATTTTCTTATACAAACGCAGCGTGTATTTAATGATCATGCACAAATTTAGTTGATTTAGAGGTTTTTTTTTTAATTAGAGGTAAAAATTAGTGCGGATTACAGATGCGACAGTACTAATAATATTAAGAACATCAATAATACAGAAGTTAACCATATGTTATAAAGTATATAACATATGGTTAACTCCTGTATTATTGATCCTGTATGTTATAAAGTATTTCTCCGTTCCGTATGCGTTCGAAGTGTAGCTGGATGCACTTTCGACGCGTTATCGGGAGGTCCGGATTTCGAATCCCGGCGAAGGCAAGGCGGATTTCTTCAGGTCCCTGACATCGAAAAATTCTACAAGACTCTACAAATGGCCTTCGAACTAAAAAGAGGTGGACGATAATTTATCACCATCAGGATTTGGCGAGTGTGTCCCCTAATCCCGAGTCACCCTTAAGAAAGATCAGTATATGAGGTATGTTCTCCCTCTTTTCTGAAGCTTTCTTCTGTAACTGGAAAGAGGTTTCATGCGTGTTCGGTAGATCTAAAGTTCAAATCCCTGAAAGCGCACTGTGGATTTCCTGACTTCGAAAATACCAGGCAACTCTGCAAAGTTCAATGTTTTCCTTCATTCAATTCAGCTAAGTCATATTCAATAACAAAGCATGATTTCTATCTTTTATTTCCTTTACGTTTTTCACTATTGACTAATCTTCCTCCGTCTCCTATTCTCATATGATCTAATTGGCATTAGCCGATAAAAATAATTGTTTTAGCACATTTTCCTCAACAAATATTTATTAAAAAAAGGCAAAAATAAAATAAAATAAAATAAAAAATCTAAAAGCTTTCATATTTTACATTACACTCAAAGGAGCGTTTTTTTAACGTTTTGTGTGTTACCTTTATTTATTAAATATCATGTTCTTCGCACTTAAACTATAAAATTCAGTTCAACAGCAATATCGCAAAATAATTTCAAAATTAGCATATCTTTAGGATTTCCGATACACAGTCTCGCGCGCTAGAGATAATTTTTTTTTCTTAATCAAAAATTTGTTAAAGTTTTACAAAATATGAAATGGATATTAAAACAAATTCCACATTCCAAATTTGGGCTTCCAGATGCCCATATTCGGATGGAAACGCCCGTTATTCAAAATTGGACGACTCTAGGTAGCGTTGTTTTATCACAATGCAAGAAACATACATACATTTATACAGATTCTTTATTATTTAATCTTTAAATATAATACAGGGCGAAAATATTTGGTGGCAACAGTTTGAAAGGTGAACCGATATTTAAAGTTTTCAACAATAATTGCTTTAACAATATAACATTGCTTGCTGGAAATTTTCTAAAGGCATTGATTATAGATTCATTGCGTGTTTTTTTAAGCAAGAGACGTGAAAAATGTACAGTGCCCTAACCGGGACTCGAACTCTGGACCTCTAGCGAATACGCATTGAATATTCTTCCAATTACACCAAAATGACATGGAAAATGAAGGGAGAAAATGCCTTATAAAACATTAATATAAGACCAAGAATTGATATTTTTCTAATGAAGGTGAAATAGGCTGTAGGGAGACAAATGTTTCCTAACTTAGTGGTACTAATTAAAGCTGTATTCGGCTTCCCTCATAAATCAGCAGCGTCTGAAGAATATGTTCAGCAGTTTTGCAATAGAATAAAGTAAGGAATTTTACAGTGTCATTAGTGAATGACATTTTCTGGAGAAATAAAAGTTAAAGCATCCAACATCTCCAGATCTTATTATTTTTGAAAGGCTAATTCAGAGAAATCGGCTTAAGTCAATATTTATTTTATTTCATTTCATATGCGTGATGAAAATTAAAAGTTTTGCAAATGTACGTAATAAGAATTAAATTTTCGACCGAAAAAACTGAAAGATAATTAACTGAGCAGCTAATAAAAATCGTGGGTTGTTTTTCTTGCAAGTTTCTCATTTTATATATAAATGGCTTTCTGTGTTTTTACTTTCAATAAACAGGTACTGTTCGTAACACAAACTTATCGAGGTGTGGTAACATTAACTAATTACTTTATGAAACCAGAGCTTAACGTACATATAAAGTATTTTGTCCTTCCTTTCCGTATGCCTTCGTGGTGTAATTGGAAGCACACTCGGCGCATATTCGAGAGGTCCAGGCTTCGAGCCCCGGCGAGGGCATTGCACATTTTCATGTATCCTGCTTCAAAATAACTCTTCAAATGGCGCCCGAACTAACAGGTGGTGGACAATAATTCGTCACAACAGGGGTTTGGCTATTGGGTCAGCTAATCTTCAGTCGCCCTTAAAAAGGAGAAGTATGTAAGGTGCCAGAAGTAGGCACAGCCCGACACATAACCAAACAAAGTTGGTCTTATGGTCATAATAAGGCGTATATAAGGTATTTGCTTCCTCCTTCCAGCATGCATTTGTGGTATAATGGTAGCACACTCGACGCGTATTCGAGAAGTCCCGGTGAGGGCATTGTACATTTTTCACGTCTCCCGATTCACAATTGCGTAATGACTTTGTAGAGACATTAGGTTATTACGAAGCAGGAGACATGAAAAATGAGCAACGCCTTCGCCGAGAATCGAACCACGGACCTCTCGGTTACGCGTCGAGCATGCAGACCACTACACCATGAAGGCATGCGAAGAAGGCAGGAGAAATACCTTATATACTCCCCCTTTTAAAGAGCGACTTGGGTTTTGGGGACCCAGTCGCCAAATAGCCGTGGTGGACAATCATCATCCACCACCATTTTAGTTCGGGCGCCAGTGTAGAGACATTCGGTATTTTTGGAAGCAGGATACATGAAAAATGAGCAACGCGTTCGCCGGGAATCGAACCACGGACCTCTCGGTTACGCGTCGAGCATGCAGAGCACTACACCACGAAGGCATGCGAAGAAGGCGGGAGAAATACCTTATAACTTTACAACACAATTATTCTGTCATTCTGTCATTTTTCATAGAACAAAATCTGTTTGGGTTATTGAGTTTAAGAGGGCAAGAAAGTTGGAAGATTATAAAACAAATCTTTAATCAGCATTTAATTCACTCAGATTGCATAAAAATTGCTAAAGATTGCAAAAATATTTGCTTTCATTGATCTTTAGAAAAAGTAATTTACTCGTTCATTTCTTTTGCCGCCTTTTAAATGTACTAAATTATGTTTTACGACAGCAAGTATTCTTTCATTATCAAGGTGAATGAAAAATTCTAGGTCAACATTTGAGCACTTTTTTCCACTTACTACTCTTCGTCCTCTTTAATAAGGTCATGACTGGGAAGAACATTTAATGAACTTCCGTGGGTAATTAGCACATCATTATCTGAAACATTATTAAGAATTCAGTCATATTCACTACATCAGTGAAATTCAGTAACATTTATCGCAACATCGCTCAGAATTTAGTCACATTTATAAACAGAGAAAGTCAAAATCATTAAATGGTCGCACAGTTTTTATCCCGTAATTTAAAAAAATAATTTTCCATCAGTGAAAATTTGCTTCAGTAACTTTGAAAAATATTCTTACATGAAATATAACAATGAGATCATACTTCGTTAGTATTTAATGATCATATCTTTTTCTTATTCGTCATCTTAAGACTCATTTATTTTAAAATGCATTTTAATGCTGAAATATTTCATATAGTGTAGTATGATTATAGTAAATTAAGACGGGTAAGTTATTAAATATTAATAATAATGACTTAAAATATCGGAAAGTTTTCATATTTTACATTACGCCCAAAGAGGCGTTTGTTTAACGTTTTGTGTGTTACCTTTATTTATTAAATATCATGTACTTAAACCATAAAATGGAATTCAACAGCAATATCGCAAAATAATTTTAAAATGAGTATATCTTTAGAATTTCCGATGCACAATCTCGCGAGCTGGAGACAATTTTTTTTTTCCCTTACAGTGTTGCTATTGCTTGCTTTGAAATCTTTGAGCTTCTTAATCAAAAATTCGCTAAAGTGTTACAAAATGTGAACTCGATAATAAAACAAATTCTAAATTCCAAATTTGGACTTCCAGATCCCCATATTCGGAGGCGGGTTGCATTATTCAAAATTTGGTGGCTCTAGGTACCATTGTTTTATCACAGTGTGAGAAACATACATAAATTTTTATAGATTCTTCATTATTTAATTTCTTCAAATATAAAACAGGGCGATAATATTTGGTGGCAACAATCTGAAAAGTGATACGGACTTTTACAGTGAATCGACACAAAATGCCAAAACGAAATTAATAGCCCTTCTGAGCTAACGCTCCTTTGGACTAAAAATTAATAGCAGTAATACTTCAGTATTGCGAACATCAAGTGTTCCGCAGATCGTAAGATACACACGCCAGAGTGTAACCTAAAATTAGTAAAGAAAGAACCTTGTATTTGGCGTAGATTTAGATAAAAGAAAACTCAATCTATTTCGAGGACAAACACTGCAGTGAAATAAGATTTCGACATTCCTCGCTCCGTGAACTCAATCACACTACGAGTCCTAAACCCCCGCAGAACTGGGGCCGGGGCTCAACCCCTTTCCCAGAACTTTGAAGGGATCGGCGCAACGCACCTGCCAGCGCAGGGCGCCACTGGTCGTCGATTTGCTACCTACCAGTCGCAGTGGGCCATTACCCAGAACACTCGGGGCCTGCCCCCGGGAAACTAGTACCGCACTACTCTAAGACTTGCCAGACCCCGGACCGGCCAATAACTGACCTTTCCGGAGCCCCCAGAACCACTAGGTTCATAATTTGTATTGTCCGTGGCTGAAACTGCCTAGGTACAGATCCCAGCCAGTAGCTTCGCAGAATTCTCTACGTCGATCCCCGGGGGGGGGACACTGCAGTGAAACTGAAAAATTAAATTCATAAAATTCTATTAACTTATATTTCCAATTTTCTTGTTAAAACTTTTTGCTGATAGATGGTGTTACCTTCTCGTTCGCTTAACTGCAGTAGGATACAAATAGGACCGTTACGCACATTCCCTTCCAGTCCTACAAATTTCTTTGCTACTGATAAAGCGGGACCTGTTTGCAATCGAAATCCATTGAGTTTTTCTCTAAATCTTCGTCCAACACAAGGTTGTTTCTTTACTATTTTTAAGTGTTCCACAGCCCAAATTAATTTTAATAGTTGCTAATGCTGCACGATAAAATAACAAAAACTGTTAGAGAAAATGTTCAAATCACTATAAAAAGTGGGAGGCTTGATGTGATGCTTTAGAAGAGACTGGAAAGCAGCGAGCGTAACGGTCCAAAATTCTATTAATTTATTTTTTTCAATCTTCGTTAAAGATTTTCCCGATAGATGGCGTTACCTTCCTGTTCGCTTTGCTGCAGTAGGGTATAAAAAGACCGTTACGCCCACTGCTTTCCAGTCTTGCAACTTTCTTTGCTTCTGATAAATTATATTGACAGAATGATGGGGTCAAAATTATAGCCCAGATAGAAAAATGATATATTCTGTATTTACTGTTGCGTGCGTGTAGGTGCATACTATATTTAATGCACACAGAACCAAAGATAACTTCATAAAATGTATTTTTTTATAAGAAACATTTCGCAATTCTGGAACTTCCCTCTACTATTCGTACAGGCGTTCACAGCATCACAGAGTACAATCAGCAGTTACGCTTCAAATCTAAGAACGTTAAACCCAACGCAATGCAAAGCGCATCTAAAACGCGAAGCTCTCACAGAGATCTCAATACTCCTAAGTCAGCTCTGAAATAACAACTGAGAGCAGATGCTCTCATCGGTCTTATATAGTTGCTACGCGGCCACTGAGAATTCTCTAATGCCTTTCATTTCTTGAAATTACTAGAAGACACATACTGTTAAAATTGCGTTTAAGGGCGAGTTCTGGTTATGGTTACATTATAAAGTATTTTCTCAATCTTTTTTGCATGTCTTGGTGGTGTTACGGTAGAGCATTCGACCGTATTCGAGAGGGTTCGACCGTTCGAGTCCCGGTGAGGGCACTGGGGATTTCTTCAGTTTCCTGACCCTGAAAAACCAAAGTCACTCCATAAGTGAACCTCGAACTAAAAAGTATTGGACGATAATTCTTCACTACCAGGATTTGGCGACTGGGTCCCCGAATCCTCAGTCGCTCTTTAAAAAGGGAAGTATGTAAGGTATTTTTCTCCCTCCTTTCCGCATACCTTCGTGGTGTAACGTTAGCATACTCTGCGTATTCCAGAGGTTCAGGTTCGAGTGAATGTGAAGGCATTGCAAATTTTTCATATCTTCTGCTTCAAGATAATTTGATTATCTCTACAACATATAGGGATCAATTGCAGTTACTCAGTTACAATACAAATTAAAGTTATACAGGGATCCGATCAAAATGTTCCCGAATGTTCTCCAATTTTGGCGACTTTTAGTGATTTCTCGCCAAATTTAGCAACAAAAATTACTCGCCAAAACGCAAAATATAGATAAATTAAATTCAATTACCACTTATTGCAAGGATTATGCAGTAAAAAGTCCGAGATCCGGGCGTCCATTATCCGGAATAATCTAAAATCCGGACCTCAAAGCCACCAACAACCTTTTTTTTGTTTTTGGCTATGCTTTACACATGCGCATTTTATTCTTTTATCCTATGATAAAATATATGGAGAGTTCCGATTCTTAATTTCACTTCGGCACTAAATAAAATACCTCGTTATTGCGGAAACAATCATTTTAGCATAAATTTGTGTGATCAATAATTTGGCGCCAACCTGGTGAATCATTATTATGCAGGGTGTTTATAAAGTCCCGGACCCATTTTGATGTTTAATAACTCATAAAATAATAAAGATAGATTAAAATTAATAACATAAATGGTTAGATAGACTCAAAAAGTTTCATGACCCTTGTCAATGAACTTCCAGGTGGGCCCCCTTCGTCGCACGGAGAATATCGAGTCGATATTCAATTTCCCGCCAGGTACCGGCAAGCATGTCGGCATCCACAGAGGCTATTGCGGTTGTCATTCCGGCTTTTAGGTCATCAATGTTCGACACTCTCCTTCTGTCAACGTTGTCCTTTACAAATCCAAAAAGGAAAAAGTCCAGCGGCGTTATATCTGGTGATCTGGGTAGCCATGGAATTGGACCTCCTCGCCCAATCCATCTTCCTGTAAAATGGTCATTCAAAGAACTACGAACGATGGTACCCCAATGAGGTGGTGCACCATCTTGTTGCAAAAAGACATGTGGCTGAAGCTCTTCTAGTTGTGGAAATACGAAGTTTTCCAACACGTCTAAGTATACGACTGATGAGACCGTCTTTTCTGTAAAAAAGAAAGGCCCAATGAATCAGTCGTGCATTAGTCCACACCACACATTAACCTTTGGGGAATCCCTTTGTGCCTCGCCTCACGGTATTTCATGGGGGTTGTTGCCATAGTTGATTCATAGTTGCTAAAAACAAAAGAGAGAAAAATGCAATTAATAAGCAGATGATATTTAGAAAAGTACAGATATTTAGACTGGAAAATGAAATTATCTGAAATGAACCACACGCGCAGACGATATTTACAAAAATACAGATATTCAAACCTGAAAAGGAAAATATATAAGTTATTCCATCAATAAATGCCATAAGTTTGTTTATATCTTCATTATTTTATGAGTTATTAAACATCAAAATGGGGCCGGAACTTTATTGACACCCTGTATTTTGGTCTGAGTAATAGCTCATGCAGGGATGCCTAAATAATTTTATATTAGTATTTGAATAGCAAAATGTATGGTAGCCTTTTATGTTCACATAACGCTTCGCGATGATTGCAAATTTAAGTTAAATGCGCTAAGAAATGTTGATGTGGAAAAATTTAAGAAAAATTTCTTTCCATATGTTAAAAACGAATTTTGTTAATGATACTAATAGACTAAAAAATTGCATTGAGTGCTATTTGAATTAAGAATAGCTGATTTGTTATTCACATAAATCCCGAACCGGCGCCAGAGCTCGTATGGCTGGACGGCAGAATTTAGGAAAGACAAAATTTTTGGAATTAAAGAAAAGCATCGAGAAGCAATTTATTTTCCCGTACAACGCAGACGATTTTTAAAGAGAAAGCTACTTCGGAAAAGTAAAAATACAAGAGCTCGTGCATTTAATATTTAATAAATAAATAGCTTGTAATTGCTCTTGCCATCCAGAAAAATTGAGAAAACAGGTTTTACCAGAATGTTCTAGTGAATAATTAAAAAGCTGATAAAAGCCGAAGTAAAACGCCTCAGCTCAGTTATAGTTGTTTTAAGCGAACTGTTGTTTACTTAATGCTGTTATTGATTGTAGCGAATTCGCTGTGAGATTGGATTAACTTTCTCTGTTTTGAACTGAGTTCTGTTTAACGTTTGAGATATTGTAATACTGCACGAATATTTCCGAGGAAATATTTCAGCCTTTTGTTTTATTTCTTGTGAAAAGAATAAATTTTACTAACTTTTTAACGACTTATGCATTCAATTCGTTACGAACCCGCACCCACGCAACAAATTAATGTAGGAGATTGCCCTGTTCCTTAACTTTCCGACTTGATCCAGCTTATTATTTGTTGCAAGCTGTTATATTTCAGCAATTGTACGAAAATTAATGTCTGAACTTTCGATTATGTGGAAAAAGAGTTCCTAATTCTAGAGCTGCGAAAGGATATACAAAGCGAAAGCATGTTTCGATCTCCAAGAAACAAAAAGTGAAATTGCTATAAAAATGCATAAAGGTATTCTTCTCAAAATCATGCGAGGATTATGGCATTGAAAAATCAACTGTATATGACATGCAAAAACAGGAAAAGGAATTTTTAAAATTTTTTTGTGATTCCGACACCCCACTCGCAATGAATAACAAAAATTATTCGTTCTGCTAGAAGTCACGATCATGATAAAGTGATGATTGAATGGGTCAGACAGCATCGCGGCGAGGGCGTGCCAATGACGGATACAGCGCTAATTACTCAAATATTTCACGAAGAAATGACTTTAAAAACCTGAGGGCACATATTCAACAGGTTGGTTAACCAAATTTAAAAATAACAGTGGCAGAAGACATTTAAAAATTTCAGGTGTCAAAGATTCCAAAGCGAAACTAACCATTTTATCATACGTAAATGCTGCAAGAACGCACAAGTATAAACTTTTCGTAATCGGAAAAAATACACCAGCTCCAGTATTTAAAGGAATAAAGGTTTTCCCCGTTATATATAATGAAAATAAAAGATGCTGAATGAGTGATTGGTTTGAAAATCATTTCATACCCGAGGCTCGGTAACATCTAAATTCGGTTCGTTTACCTGATGATGGACAAATTGTCCTGATTGTAGATAACGCTTCAGCTCATACTTCACTAAATGCTTGGAATAATTTATGGCCAGCTACCGTATTTCATGATGAGAATGATGAAGATGATAGCCGCGAATTTGAAGGTTTTCGGCTATCGTTAACCAAAGGTGAAATTCTCCAGTTAATAGATTTTGTAAAGAAATAGAGAGAAGCGGTAATAAATGAAGATGATATAACAGAAATTTTTCATTGCTATAACAATGCCCCAATCATCAATCAATTTACGAACGGCAAAGTCCATCCGTCAATTGATTGATGATTGGAGTTTCGTAGTTATGGTTCTAGATCCATTGATGATTGGGGTTTCGTAGTTATGGTTCTAGATCCAGAAAATACCGCTACCGATAGAGCGAAGTAACAGAGAGGTTATTAAAAACGAATAAATTTCGACTCATAAGTTAGCCGAAATTCTCGACACGGCAATTACAGGACTTGAACAAAATGGAACTTTGTAACTGAACACGAAATTATGTTCTGTCTATAGAATTAAAGAGAAAGCATTAGCACAAAAAACGAAGCAGCCTAAACAACTCACATTGAAAGAAATGTTTAATAAAGCAAACAAATAAATATTAAGCCTTTTTGGGGGGGTAAATTTTGACACCCCTTAGCCAAAAAATGCTTCATTATTTCATAAATCGCGATTTCATATTTCTAATTTTTTAACTTCTACATGCCATCTTGCTGGATTTAAACTGATGATTTAATATCCGGAAAAATCCCAAATCCGGAATGACCGAAGTTGCGACGAGTCCGGATGTCGGACTTTATACTGTATACCGAATTATACGGGTAATCTCTTTTACCGAGACTAGCGGCCGAGTGGAAAAACCCCTTGAGCACTGGTACTTGGGTCACAGTCATAGGGAACGGTTGGCTGCATGGGCGTTTCGTGGCTTTCTTCATCTGAAACATGAATATCATGTAGTTTCCCTTACAATAGGGCTCCAAGAAGACATTTCTTTCCTTAGATAAACCTTTCCAGAGTGCTTTTTTTCAGTCAATTGATAAGTCCATTAGTAACCGTGAGGTAAATCACGGAACAGTGGTAATTCGACACGCGATTAAATCTGGTGAAGATTGGGTACATTGGCGTTTTAGGTATCTATATTGTTATAACGATCCAGTTACCCTTAAAAAATCCTTCACGGAGGATTCCTTCAAGATCCTTAAAAATTCTTCACGGATCCCCCCTCTTAGGAAAATAGCCCTAGAATTCATTACCGCAGTGATCCAGTTCAATATTCAGTCAGGTAACCTAACTACACTGAACTACTAACTACACTCACCTGGCCTTGATTTATTATTTGCCACCCCCACACTAAGGCACCCCCACAATACTCTAATTTGAATAATTTTAAACTTTTTTTTCAAAAATTATGCAAGTGTGCTTAAATATACGACATTAAATAGAGACCGTTCGATGAAAGGATTAACTCTGAAGGTTTGGACATTTTCTCTAGAGCGATTAAAAAATTAGGGCACCCAGGCCAAAAAGAACAACATTTCTTATTGAGAACCAAGAAAAAGATTTTAATACCAGCATACGTTTAATACGACAAGTGGGTCAATATTTCTTTTTTCCTTGAAAAGAAGGAAATTCACCAAATCCTTAACAACAAAATCTCAATCACAATTTTATAAACATACTTCAGATTATTCTTAGCAAAGTACACATATTTGTTTTAAATGTACTTTTCTAGCTATTTCTTCGAGTATGAGAAGTTTGTCAGCAGTTTATCCATTCCTTTTTAAGATTTACCTCTCTTCTCCGTTAATATGGTATCAAGAAGACGCCTTGCACAAATATCTACATATTTCAAGTTGTTAGCAAACGACACCTTTCTTTGCAATGTTTGTTTTTCGAATAAAAATAGGATAGCCAAAATACCTACATTCTTAAATCGGAATATGAATATTGCCTCTTTTTTTATGAAGGCGCGGTATGATAAAAATCTAAAAAATAAAAACCGAGGTGTCGAGAATATAAAAGAAAAGGTCTCTTGAAGTTCCTCTGGACTCCCACTAATGACAGGTATTGCAGCACTTTCTATTCCCCTTAAAAGAAAAACCTGTGGACTTTCTCTTGTAATTGGATTTTTTTTGATAACCTTACCATTGTATTCGTTGTTCGATGGATGTATTGTTCTTTGTGGGCCTTTTTTTATGCAAGGCACCCGGAAGTTGGGATGTGGCTTGTTCTCACCCATTTTTCACACTGTTTGCCAACGTCGCATGCGTTGTCAATCTTAGGCAAGCCGCTCTCGAGAACGGAAAAGTAAAAAATAAAAAAAGTTGAGTAGGATGACCAATATACGACAGTCTATTCATGTACTCAGGGGGTTTTCTCTTTCAAAGTAACAATGGCAAATTATAATCAAATTGAGGGTGTCGGAAATCAATGAACAGGTAACATTAAGAATTTAAAAAATGTTGGTAATATTTTTCTCAAAAAAGTTTTGAAAAAATTCTGAAAGCTTTCAGATTTCATATTATGCCCAAAGAGGTTTTTCTTTTTTTAATTTTTAACATTTTGTGTGTTACCTTTATTATAAAATATCACGTTCTTCGTACTTAAACCATAAAATTCAATTCAACAGCAATATCACAACATATTTAAAAAGAACATATCTTCAGAATTTCCGAAACGCAGTCTCGCGCACTGAATATAATTTTTTTTACTGCGTTGTAATTGCTCGCTTTGAAATCGTTGAGTTTGTAAGGTTTATCCAAAGTTTATTAACAGTTATTTTAAGTTACGATTCTTTCCTGTCTACTCTAATTTCAGCTTACAATTTCCTGCCAGAATGTAATTTCAGAAACGCAGTGAATGGAAATGAGTAAGAGTACTATTTAAGTCGATGCTTCACCGACTTCTACAGATAGAAGTCTTTCAGATTTGTATTTTCCTGATTAGCGCGCGTTTGCCATTTGGCTACATTCCCTCTGAGTTACTACGCTCGGCCATACCTTAGGCCCTTGCTTGGCTTCGCCGATTACATTAATATTTAGGGGCCAACTACTTAGATTTCTGATAGCTTCGGCTATACCTTTCAGATAGCTTTAGTTAAGCTTAGTTTAATTTAAATTTATAGTTATTTAAGTTCAAGCCCAAGTAAAGGCTTTTTGTATGCTCCAAGTAGGAGTTAATTGTATTTATTCTAAAAAATAAAGGGTAGTTAACCCTTCTTAAGTCTTACGTGTTTTGTTCATGCACTTAAGCGATTATTCGCGTGTTAGTGTTCGTGGGGTTCTAAGACAGAACTTTGGAATTAAACAAGTAAAACCTCACAAGTTTATTAATCAAAAATTCGTTAAAGTTTTATAAAATATGAAATAAATAATAAAACTAGTTCCGAATTCCAAATTTGGACTTCCGGATGGCAATATTCGAGTGGAAGACAACGTTATTCAAACTTTAATGTCTCTAGGTACCGTTGTTTCTTTTTACAGTGCGAAAAACATACATACATTCATGCAGATTCTTCATTATTCAATTTCTTTAAATATAATGCAGGATGATAATATTTGGTGGCAACAGTTTAAAAAGTGAGACACCCTTTTACAGTGGGCGACACAAAATGTCAAAACGGAATTAGTAGCGCTTCTGGGCAAATTGCCCCTTTGGACTAACAATATTGTAACTTATTAAATTTCGGACTTTTACTAAGAGATTAAATTAGTTAAGAACATAGTCAGTTAAATAAGTTAGGAACCAGTCACTTGAAAAATGGCTACAACAATTTACAGTTTTATTGGTTCAGATGCAAAAATTCATGTAAGGAAATCGCAGATACTTAAATATAAATACAGTGGCTCTTCGTTATACGTTATTAATCCGTTCCATATCCGTAGACGAATAACCAAACGAGCTTTCCGGTTAGAAATAAAGCGGGAATAATTGATCCGTTTCTATAAAAAATCATGTTGTTATATAATTATAGCATTACTTTTAATTCTAACATACAAAAGCAGTGGGTGAAATATGCGCTGATTATAAATAAAGCGCAGCATGGACTGTCCATTAATGTTTTTCTGCTATCCAGATCAAAAGCGCTTTCTAAACATGCTGTAACTTCTTTGATCTTTGCTATCGATTTCCACCCCCCCTTCGCAAAATTACTCAATTTAATAGAATATTTTGTTGTTCACAATCGTAAACACTATCATACTTGGCATATGGTATGCAACAGCCATGTGTAGGATATACTATATGCTACCTCCATATTTTTCAACAATTTCGCTTTCCGTCCTTCATGGTGATCCTAACAATTTTCTTCGTTGTTTGACTTGTAAGGTTTTAGTTTAAACTAACAAAGTTTTAATTTTAATTTTTCCTTTCCTATGTGCTCTTATTTCAACTTCCCGTTAGAATGAGCGCGCGTTTCAGCTTTATGCTAATTTGAAGTGGAGCCAAGTTTATATTTAAACGGTAGCGAGGAACTACTCAGTGTGAGAGAGCTTTTAGTCTCAGATCACTGCTGCTCTGTTCGACGTTCGCCTGACTAGCTAGTATTTAAATTCTAAACCTTAGCGCTGTTACTCTATTACTTATTGAAGTAAATCTAAGTGCGTTAGTATTAGCTAACTCTTGCTACGCACCATTGATCCTTTAGAGGCCAACCTCGCGTTCATAGCTCTGTGAGCAACGACGATTTAATTTCTATTTAACTTTAGTTCAAATTATTTGATTGTTCAGTTTAGACCCAAGTGCGGTCATTATTTTCTGTATCCCTCCCGAGTTGGGAAGTGGCTGTATACAATTGTGGTTTAATAAAAGCGGATTTCAAATCTTTCTTAAGTGCGGTTCTTCTACCACTTAAAAACAGTTTTCTACCACTGAACACAGCTGCATTCAGCTCCCTGTTCGAATGATCAGGACTTAGATTATTTCACGAATATGTTCGCCAAGAGTATGCATAGAACTCTGAGTCCTGACAGACACTTCATTTAACTTTCGTAAAACTTTTGTTACTAAATTTACAAACACATTTACAAAAAAAGAAAACAATAAGTTGAAAAAAATCAGAGTTTAGAGAAGGTTGTTTACTGAATAACAAAGGAAAGGCCTTTGTCTTTTTTTTTTCTGCATTTCTGCTTTTTCGGCTTACACTTTTCTGCTAGTTTTCTGCTTTTCTGAAGCTCATAGGCAGTCATAACATTGTCTCTAAGCTTTAGAAACGAATTCGAGTTATATGATTGTTGTGTAAGGTATGTGTATTTTTTCAAGATATTTTATATCATGAATAAAACTTGGTAATAAATGCACCAGGAGTTCTTTTACGAAGTTCTGAGGATCCGTTTTTCACGCGCCTTCTGCAGTTGTGCAATATTGATGCCTGAAAAAGCCCATCGGTTTCTTTCTTCCCAGCACCTTTCAGTGACCTAGTAGTTTATTAGTTTCGTTTATTAGTTTTCAACTACCTGTTTATTAGTTTCGAGAATATTTCGCTTCATAATAAAAAATAGTTAAATTTCTATCCCATGATAGCTGAATCACGCATGACGTAGTGACATACTTCTCAGAAACAGTGTCATTGTGAGGTATTTTCCATTAATAATAATGAAATCTATAAAAAAAAAATTTTTAAGAAATCTGAAATCTTTCAAATTTTGTATTACACCCAAAGGGGCTTTTTTAACCCAAAAGAGCATTGACTCAGAAGGTTATTAATTTCGCTTTGGCATTTTGCGTCGGTTCACTGTAAATGTCCGTATCACTTTTCAAACTGCTGCCACCAAATATCATCGCCCTGTGCTATATTTAAAGAAATTAAATAATGAAGAATCTGCATAAATGTATGTATGTTTCTCGCAGTGTGATAAAACAATGTTACCCGGAGCCATCAAATTTTGAATAGCGCAATCCTCCTCCGAATATGGTCATCTGGATGGCAAAATTTAGAATTTGTTTTATTATCAATTTCATATTTTGTAACACTTTAATGAATTTTTGACTAAGAAACAATGGCAACACTGTTCGAAAAAAAAGCATTTTTATCTCCAGCGCGCGAAACTGTGTATCGGAAATTATAAAGATATTGTCTACTTCCATGCCTCTCAAATTAACTTCACATTTTCGTTGCCCTGCGTTGGCAACGCGCCTTTTGAATTTGTCTGCGGCGCAAGCGGTCGCCGGAACATTTTGCGCTGCATATATTGTTATGTTAGACTACAATTTCTTTTATTATCTGTTCGTTCTCTGATATTTTTATGTATAATTTTCTTTAAATGAATAACAACACTTTAATATGAACAAAAAAATAGAAATTTATTATTTAGAAATTATTTTATTATTATTAATTTTATTATTTAGAAACGAAAATAAACTTTCTATATCGGCACCATTCGAACATCGGATCGCAAACAGATATGCTCATTTTAAAATTATTTTGTGATATTGCTGTTGTAGTTATAATTCTCGCAATGCGATAAAACAAAGGTACCTAGAGCCATCAAATTCTGAGTGACCTAATCCTACTGCGAATATGAGTATCTGGAAGCCCAAATTTGAAATTTGGATTTTGTTTGATTATCGATTTCATACTTCGTAAAACATTAACGAATTTTTGGTTAACAAACTCAAGGATTTCAAAGCGAGCAATGGCAACGTTGTACACAAAAAAACATTTTTATCGCCAGCGCGTGAGACTGTGTATCGGAAATTCTAAAGATATGCTCATTTTAAATTATTTTCCGATATTGCTCTCCAACTGAATTTTATGGTTTAAGGGCGAAAAACATGATATTTAATAAATAAAGGTAACACGCAATATGTTAAAAGAACGCCCCTTTGGACGTAATTTAAAATCTGAATAAATCTGACGTATATCTTAAGAAACTTTGAATAAAAAACTCAAATTCTTTGCAGGTATGCGTAGAAATGCATCTACTTTAAGATGATCGTGAACATTTTATAGGTTGTAATTCAAACGTTTGTTCGAAAAATTTATAAAAATTACTTAAAAATACAAATTTTAAAAATAAATCATAAAAATGGGCAATTTTTATTGTGAATAAATCAAAATTTCGAAATGTAAAAGGAAGAATAAAGATATTTTAACGAAAAAAAGATATTAACAAATATATACCAAATTCAATTAACATCGAGAATCTAAAATTTTGAAAGTTTATATTTTAAAAACTACTGAAGCGATTATTAAAAAACTTGGCAGTTCGGCATAATTTGAGTCGCAGAATTAAAATGTGGAAAACATTGACTTGTCGTTTCAGAAAAAGTTCGATTTTTGCGTCAAATTACCTATATTAGAACAATGTTATATATAAATCTAAAACATATCCTAAGTCGCGCTTTAGAAACATAAAAAACGCAAGTTGAATTTCGCCAATCGGCCCAGTAGAACGGGAGATATAGAACGTCGAATTTTTTTTTCACAGTGTGCATCCATTAACAAAACGTATTGCTTCGTATGCACTGTTCCTAATAAAACAGAAGAGTCATGTAATTTATTTGAGACAAATATTGAGGCCTTTCGAGCTAAGTAATAGGCAGCAAAATCGCTTCCCAAAAATATTTATAAGTTCAGAGTCTTTTCTAAAAACTTTCTGATTAAAAAGAAAAATTAAATTTGTATAAATTTTAAAACTTAAGTAAAAAAAATGCAAGCAAACAGAATCGTAGTGCATTTATTTTTCATCATATCCTATTCGCTACTCATTTCTTAACTCTAGCATTTCATTTCCATTCTGTACATGATTATAAAACAGGTTTATGAAATTTTCTTTCTCAGAGAATATTGTATAGCCATTCAGTGAGTTTCTTTATTAGAATATGTTGGCACTCAAATATTAAATGTCTTTATACCGAAGCAAGAAACTCGCAGATACATAATATTTTCTATTTTGGAAATTTTTCTGATAACAAAACTCGAAATTAAACCAAGCATATATTTTGATTTATGAACATTTTATTCGAAAAGGAGCTATTAGGCTGGAAATGAGATTTTGCGTTGGTTCATTATAAATGGCGTACCACTTTTCAAACTGCTGTAAAAGATGTTTCGCGAGACTGTTGCCGTTCCGAAAAATGTAAGATATTTATCTTTCAATTTTAATTTACAAACCCGAATTTATGAAAACAATGTGATACCATGGCAGAAGATAAAACACTTTTATCTTCCACGCACCAGTGTGTTGTCATTCAAAAAAACATAACATACATTCAGATTTAATCTAGAAGTTTACTGAGTGTAAAATAATAGATTTTTAAGCAATAAATACATTTCTTACGAATATTTTTACGACTTTTTAATGTGATTTTTTAATGTGATTGATTAAAATAAAAATATGTTAAAATTATGAGGTGCCTAATCAGAAATATTCAATAATTTTAGTCCAAAGGGGCAATTTAGCCTGAAGGATTATTAATTTCGTTTCGGCATTTTGCGCTGGTTCACTAAAAAAGTGGGTTCACTTTTCAAATTGTTGTCACCAAATATTAGAACCCTGTATTACATAGAGCCATCTAATTTTGAATAACGTAATCCTTCTTCGAATATGGACATCTAAAAACCCAAATTTGGAATTTGTTTTGTTATCTATTTCATACTTTGTAACACTCCAACGAATTTTTGATTAACAAACTCAACGATGTCAAAGCGAGCAATGACAACCCTGTACGAAAAAAAAGAGCATTTTTATCTCCAGCGCGCGAGACTGTGTATCTGAAATTCTAAAGATATGCTTGTTTTAAAATTATTTTGCGATATTTCTGTTGAACTGAATTTTATGGTTTAAGTGCGAAGAACATGATATTTAATAAATAAAGGTAACTCGCAAAACGTTAAAAAAACACCCCTTTAAGCCTAATGTAAAATCTGAAGGCTTTCAGACTTTTTTTCTTATTTTATTATTATGAAACTACACTAGCTAAACTCATTAAAATTATCATATACTATTTGTTTTCCTGGGTAACTATTAGCTATTTTAGGCCGCTGCATACCCTAGTGGCTAGTTTTTAAGGAAATAATGTATCTAATAATATAGAAATATATAGAGCACGCTCTAACACTCAATCTGAAATTTTGAAAATATGCCGTTTTTAAATATTTTGTGACTGTGCTATTGAACTAAATTTTATGCGTCGTAAGTGCGAAAACCGTGTTGTTTAATAAATGAAGTTAACACATCGAATGTTAATTACAAGTCGTATTCGGAAACTAAGTACCGTTTTGAAAAAAAAAAATAGTAAAACAATTTTTTCGAATCCAATTTTAATTTTACATGAAAATACATGTCTTAAACTATTTTTCAACATAGTTTCCGCCAATGATCAAACACTTGTCATAGCGGGTGACCAGTTTTTGTATACCATCGTCAAAGTGCCAGTTTCGATAACCACGACTCCACAGCATTTTTCGTGTCATCGTCAGATCCAAAGCGCTTGCCACCAAGCTCGCGCTTCATGTGCAGGAACAAGTGATAGTCGGACGGTGCCAAGTCCGGGCTGTACGGCGGGTGATCGAACTGCTCCCAATGAAACTGTCAAATTAACGTTTGACTGACACCAGCAGTATGGGGCCGAGCACTGTCATGGAGCAACACAATTCCTTTACTGAGCATTCCTCTTCGTTTGTTTTGAATGGCACGCCTTAGTTTTGTTAAAGTCTCACAATATCGTGCCGCATTAATGGTTTCACCTCTGGGAAGAAATTCTGTAAGCAGCCTTTCCTATAAGACAGTGCACATGATTTTTTGTGATGACATTGTCACTTTGAACTTTTGTTTTTTCGGAGAATGAGTGTGTCTCCACTCCATCGATTGTTGTTTCGATTCTGGTGTGAAATGACACACCCAAGTTTCATCACCTGTCACAATTTGGTTTAAAAAGTTTTCTCCCCCATCACTGTACCGCGTGAGAAATGTCAGGGCACTACCAAGTCGCTTTGTTTTGTGAACATCAGTGAGCATTTTCGGAACCCGTCGGGAACACAGTTTGCGATAATTCAAGCGGTCAGACACAATTTCGAACAAAAAAGTACGTGAAATTTGTGGAAATGCCTCTGAAAGAGTGGTCATTGTGAAGCGTGTGTTCTCATGAATTGTTTCATCAACTTTCCTTACCAAATCATCGGTGACAACGGAAGGCCGACCACTCCGAGCCTCGACGTGGACATTTGTTCCACTTGCATTAAACATTCTTACCCACTTTTTTACCATTCCATCACTTATCGCGTATTCACCGTAAACTTCTGTCACTCGACGATAAATTTCGGCCGGTTTAACATTCCTCGCGTTCAAAAATTTAATCACGCCACGAATCTCACAGTCAGCGGGAGAACTAATTGTCTTAAACATTTTGAATGTGCACAGCAAACTGAAAACACAACATAGAGCAACCAAAATGGCGACAATTGAAAGTCAGTGAACAAGAAAGACTAGTGCGCATGCGCGGGACGCCTACCACAGCGCTGCGACGGCGCTAGAATGAAACGGTACTTAGTTTCCGAATACGCTACGTATAAGAAAGCAAAAAAAAAAAATTAGCCATGTTACTAAGAAAACTGAATATTGACACTCTGGCGGTACAAAATTAAAGATTAACAAGAAAATTGTATAATTAAAAACAATTACACTCCCCTCCCCCAAGACGATCTCTCCAATTCAAAACAGAAATAAAAAGCGAAGTGGTAATCCTTACAAATTTTATTTTACTATCAACCAGAAAAAACTTCGCCATCATCTTAGTTTAAAAATAATACTGTACCTACCCTTACGAGCTGTACATTTCTAAAACTTCAACCAGAAATTCTGCAAGTCTTACTCATTCCTTCTGGTATTATTGCAGTCTCGATGCGAATGCCATTTTTCAGTTTCGCATTTGTCACCTGTGTAATAGTGATTAAAGAATGATCTGGTGATCAGAAAACCGGCCAAGCGATGCCTACTGGTTATAAACCACAACTTCTTGGGAACATTTCTCGCAAAACTGTCCTTCATTTGTTTGGCGTGTAGCGTTGGAACCACAAAGGCTCATTTTCAAATTTCATAGAGCAAGACATGCGGGGATGGTGCCATAGATATAAAACTATATGTTATGGATGCGGATAAGGGCCGAATGTCAAAGGAAAGCATACCAAAGAAGTCTCCACCTGGCACAGTCAAAAGGATGATTGAGAAAATGCAACAAATCGGCTTTCCGTACTTCTAAATGATCACGAGGCCACATTGATGGCTGCAGCCTATGATAACGCTTCGAAAGCAAAATTTCATTCAAAAAAGGCAGCTTGAGAACGTTCAGTTACCCTCTTCCATCAAGACAACGCTCCAGCTTATCAGACACTTCGTGTTCAGAAGTCAGTCATAATTGGTAATCTTTTAGGAGTTGCTCGTGCCCAGAATACTAGCTCATCAAAGGCTGCATTTACCGATTTTTAGTTTTTTCCCTCTAAAATACCCTCTGTAGAGTGGCAAAATTTCAAGCTGTGCCTCTCTTATATGAGTGAATTTTCCATCAATAAAAGAGACTTGTGAAAACGTGTTTACTGTAGTTAAACACTCGTGGTATCATCACTGAGGAAAATATATTTACCTATAGATGTGTTGCTCTGAGAAGAGATAGTAATTTCAATTTTTAGGATACATATATCTTTCCTTGAGAAAGGAATTAGAAATTTGAATGCACCTTGTATAAAATATACGTATCAAACAAAATAAGTTTTGGATCAATTTAATAGTTTTAGTATTATTAACATTTTATGTCAGTTAATGTAAATGCTATATCATATCTCTTTATTTTAATTATATCATCTTGTCAATATTTAGGTTTTCTTATAATACTGTTAGGAAATCTCCAGCCGCGGTAAGATAGCTTCCCCGCAAAGCAGGTTTTGGATTGCCATAAAATGGCAAGTAAAGGCAGGGTTGCCATATTTGGTGAGAAATCGCCGGTTTGGCGACGAAATTGGCGATATGCCATAGACGGATAGAGAACCTTCTGCAACGAATTCTTACCGGTTTGGCCCAGAATGTTTTCGAAGGCAAGCCAAAAGCTATATAAACCCTGTTGGTACGCGGAGAGTCAGTTACGAATCGAGCCAGTTAATAATCAGTCAGGGAGAGTCTAGCGAGTGAGTCAGTCAGTGTGTCGCAGTCTATAGAGTTGACTGCGAGTTAGTGCCTCGTCGAGCTTTATCTTGAGCGTGTTGAGCTCCGAGAACAACTGAACCGAGTCAGGACCTGTACTCTAGTGCTTATTGTCGATTTCATCGCGAGGTGCAGCGTGGAGAGTTCGTAGAGTTCCGAGAACGATTGAACCGAGTCGGGAGCAGTACTCTGATGCTTTGCCGTGAAGCTGTCGCCACCTTTACAGCCTGATAGCCCAGAGGCTGTGATGCTGATTGTATCAGCGTATTTGTTGTAGTTTTTCGAGGACTGTAAACGTGTTTTTGGAGCTGTGCTAAATAATACTGGCTAATAAATTATGTTTCGATACTTCATCAAATGCTGTCGCTAATCACTTAAAATCCACGAACCCGTACGTAAGAAAAACATAACGATACATTTCATTATTATTTTTTCGTTAACCTAATCATTTAAAAATAGGAAAAGTATTTAAAAATAAGTATTTAAAAATGGTATAGCCGATACAGTTGCAGATATTTTCTAATGTATTTGGTTAAACTATTTTGACAAACAAGCTCCTTGTACGTTTTAAAAGTACAGTGTTTACAAGAAACTTTTTGAAAGCGAAAATAACATAAAGCTAGGAAACAGTTATCATTAATTTTTATATAAGTCATCATTCGAGCCAAAATGCCAGTGGCCGACTAGATAATACAACCGAACACAGATAATCCGATTTGAATTCAAACGTTCATTTTTTCGGGAACAAAACTGAGGCTGATTAGAGTTTTCATAGCTTTTTTCCATATATATAGCTGAATACGAACCATTACCGATTTCAAAACGCTTCATTCATTTTCTGAATAAAATATCACCTTATTTTAAGGTACTATCATAAAGGCTTGATAAAAGCTTGTTATCGACAAACCATAAAAATATTTGAAATAAATGCCAAAGAAATTTGCTTGCGAATGATAAATTATAAAACTTACCATTCACAAACAATACCTTAAAATATATCTTTATGGTTAAGACACAATAACACGCCGAACGAAACTAATTCAGAAGTCAAAACAACAAAAATCAGCGTAATATTCTCAATATTGAGAATATTACGCTGATTTTTGTTGTTTTGACTTCTGAATATCTTTATGAGCTAGAAATTGCACAATTCGTTTTAACTGCTGAAACCAGGTAGGAAACTTTATATTAATGCAATTAACTTCTTCAGTTTTCCCCCAAAATATACCTTTCTAAATGTGTTTTCTATCAAATGCATCAAATGACATACATTCTAAACACGTTAATCTAAGAAAAATCTTTAGGCCTATATTCTCTGCCATTTCAGCCATAATTTTACGGATTGCCTTTTTATCGAACTACGTTTACGAATTTGCGATAACATATAAACGCAATCGAATTGCTTTACTTCTAATCGAACCTCATACACGAAACTGATAGAAGATAATGTTATGCAGGTACGTTTCCTTTTGCCTTGCTCTCGTTCCAAGTTATTTATAGTTACTTCGCACTTGGTGGGTGACGGGTAAAATCAGCAGCAGGTTTCCTTCTTTATCTTGCGTATGGTTCACCTAATGAATACCTTTGAATTGCGAAATTAGAAGAAAGTAGGTAGGAAAAGTGCTGATACCAATCAGGGAAAAGGGCGCAACGGGCGTCTCTAGAATACATTGAATTATGTGATAATGAACTTCTACTTTTTTTTTTAATTAAGCTCGTTGAAATTGGAAGACTACTTTTCACGAGTTTCGTGCAAAACCAGAAAAGCTATCTTTATTAAAGAATGTAACAAATGTGATTTATAAATAGTATTTAAAAATTTTCCTTTCCAGTAAATTCTTACATATTGCTATTATTCTTATATATTCTTATATATTGGTTTATATAGAGGCTTTACGCACATTTTTCAGAAGATTTTGCTATGTTATAAAAAAAAGTCGTTTGCAGTCGGAATTTTTTTTAGCTGCAACACAGTTTTTGAAATTATAAATTATCGTCTGCTACTTGATAGTTTTGTTTTCATGCAAAATGGGCGTTTTAAAGAAGCAATGAATGCAAGGCTATATTTGCGCTCTTTCCGAAGAAATTTATTCGTATCTAATTATTCAAAAACGATGTGAAAGCTATGGATTTTCGATATCTGAAGCTACGATAGGTAATATAGTCAACAAGAAAGGAAAAAAATTCAAAGTTTGACTTCAAGGGGAAAAATTGTTCAAAACACTTATTCAAGGAAAAAACGGAATGCTTCGAATGCTGCAAAGATAAAAACTTTAATGTTAAAAGAAAGTCTGTGAAGTCAAAGGGCAGTTACATAATCATTAAAATGCTCAATGCCAGCTGCAAACAAAGTGGTTAATCTAATTTGAATCTTAAAAAGGTGAAAAAATATAATGTGCATCAACTTTCTCCTTGACATATCTCCGAACGCAGAACGCGCTGCAGAATTTTTTGTGAGAAACATTTATCCAGACAAAAATGGAAAAGCATTGTCACAATAGATAAATGCTAAATATATTTAAATGTCTGCAATAAAAGGTGATCAACTTATCATGATCAAAGAGGAGAAAAAAAATTTAAAACGTGGCTCAAGGAATCTACAGAAAGTTTTTCAAATGGATTTACGGTTGCTGTTGGTTTTTCACATAACGTCAAATTAAAAATCAAGAGAGCTGAGAAAATGTTAAGATCAATTCCACATATTATCAGAAACATATTTTTTACCCTATTTTCATATATAAAATATTTTCTCTTTAGCTAAAGTACCATCAATCAGTAGAACTGCATTAAGACGAAGCAAACAACTATACATCAAAACCCACTGTTAATTTCCTAGAAAAAATGAAATAAGAAACGGTTATTGATACTATATCCTTCACTCATATCCATAATAAATCTTCTTCATAATAAACCTACGGATTTTTACGTCTTTGAACTTTTAAAAAGGGGATTGTACAGACGTCGACATAACCCTCCTTGAACTTTGGAAACCTCTTCAAGAGGAACAAGATCAAATACCTCTTCCAATACTACAAAATGCGTTATTGTCTTGGAAATTACTGTATAGAAATATAGTAAAGAATAAGGGTTACCAATTACAACATTTAAAACACAAAAATTTTAGGTAACATATTTCTGTAAGTACAATAAAATTCGGCTAAAAAATGTGCAAACAAATGTAAAGGGGGTCAAGTTACATTCCCCTGACGGTTGTACGAGACAGACACAGAGGGACAGAGCTACAATCAGCTCGACTATTCCCATCTTCGTATGACTTTAATCAGACGAAATATTAATTAAAAACTCAGAAAGAACTAATTTTCGCACTCATTTTTCCGAGTGGCAACATTGTCGCGCGTTGAAGATAAAAATGCTTCATTTCGAAAGGTGTTGCTACAGCTCGCTTTCAAATCGTAGAGTTTGTTAATAAAAAATTTGTAAATTTTACAAAATCTATACATATAAAGAAGAATGTTTGTGTGTGTGTGTGTTTGTTTGTTCGCGTTACTGAATTCTGATCGATTATGATAAATTTTTTGCCACATTTAATTGACTAAAATTGAATATAGGTGAACTATTAAATGAAACTTGAGTTTCTGCGACCATTTGATTAGAAAGACGAAAATCATCAAAAACGGCGTGCCATTGTTGCTGATATAATGAGAGAGAATTTGGTTATTTTTTCTATGGAAATTTTTTATGTGGGTTCCATATCACATCAGACAGAAAAATGCATGACTATGAATTGTACTTTTAGCATCGTTATTGGAGAAGGATTACAGCGGTATCGTTCTCTCCGTTGCTAGATGCATCACTCTCAATTTAACTTAACTGGCATTGGGTGCTTGAGCTAGTTATAGACAAAATATACCGACAGATTTTCATTGCTTACAAAAATAGAATAGTTTGGTAAAATAGTACAGAAAAAAACTATGTGAGAGAACAACACACTACGTAAATTCAGTTTATTGCAAAAGGTTCTATTTTCATTTCTTGGAATCGTGTGTAGAGACACTAGGTTATTTTGAAGCAGGAGACATGAAAAATGAGCAACGCCTTCGCCGGGAATAACCACGGATCTCTCGGTTACGCGTCGAGCATGCACACCACTACACCACGAAGGCATGCGAAGAAGGCGGGACAAATACCTTATATACTCCCCCTTTTAAAGGGCGACTGGGGTTTTGGGGACCCAATCGCCAAATCCCAGTGGCGGAGAATCATCATCCACCACCTTTTTAGTTCGGGCGCCAGTGTAGAGACGTTTGGTTATTTCGGAGCAGGAGACATGAAAAATGAGCAACACTTTCGCCGGGAATCGAACCACGGATCTCTCGGTTATGCGTCGAGCGTGTAGACCACTACACCACGAAGGCATGCGAAGAAGGCGGGAGAAATACCCTAAACGCGTAATTGCAACAGATCATCCTGGTTCGTAGAAAATGACTGGCCGCATATTCCAAAAATAATACGAAATGATTTGTATATGGATGACTTTCACCTGAAGCTGTACACAGTGGAGCAATATACGGTAAAGAATATTTGAGCTAATATTTCGGTATAATAGAAGGTATACGTTTTACAGGAAGAAAAGTGTGAATTAGTCAACACTCGTCTAAACGTGATCCTAATCTACAGCTCTTCAATTCATGCTCCATTATATGTTCCAAGGTATTGCGATTATACTGGGATCCATTTCAGGATTCTTTTGTGTTTCAGACTTCCTTACAAATTAAAAAAAAGAATCTTAGTTGATGTAAAATCTGCCGCAAACATTATAAATTATTTGATACTCCAAAAAACTCATTAAAATTTGTAAGATACAAAAACTATGTTCACTGAGTTCTAAAACTTTGAATGAGCTTTAGCCCATAACTGCTTTAAAATATAAAGAAGAATTAAAGCATATAATAGCTTTGGTAATAACTTTGAAATTTGACATACATTTAATCATTCCAAAGAAACCTTTGAAAACTAAATGCGTTGGCGGGTCTGAATCCTTTCACTGAAAATGACTTCATACGAGTGGGAGGTCAAATTCAGCATTCTGCGTTGAATTATAACGCCAAATAATCAATTATCAACCCGTCATCTAACTGACTGAGTTGAACTCTTAAATAAGCAATAACACAGAGCTTATTTACTTCCATGCATCACATCATTGATTTACTTCTATAGAGGTCCTATGTTGTCCCAGCACGTTTACAAAAGAACTACTAGGTTATTGGGGCGAAGAAGCTTATTGGAAGATTCATAACAAAATGCGTCATCTGCATTACATGTAAGGCAAGTCTCTCCTTGTCAGTGGATAATTTTCCAGAATATAATTAGAGTGGCTTTAGTTTAGTTATGGGATCATTTGCAAGTCAAGAAATAATGAAATTAACAAATACAATGCTGAAAAGACTGCTATGAACTACATGTTATTTTTCGAATGGTGGACATTCTTTGAAGATAGACAGCCATCTATCATTTAGTTACGTCATCACAAAGGACGTTGATCAAGAATGACAGAATTACACCCGTCAGAAAAGGGGAAGCTCCATGCCAGTCTTGATGGAGAACAGCCCAAGAGACGGATCCGAGGATATTCCCCCTTCTTCCCCTATCACCAAGCATCTCGAGAGATCTTTCGGTTGGCCAGTATTGTAAGTACTCCATATCGCACAAACATTATACACTTACAAATATCCAAGCCTTCTACAGGATTCAAACCCTCGCCCATTATACCGATCAACTCGGATCTACACTTATAAGGTATTTGTCCCATCTTCTTTGCATGGCTTAGCGGTCAGCACGCTGGGTGCGTATTCCAGAGGTCCGTGGTTCGAGTCCCGGCGAAGGCGTTGCTCAATTTTTTATCTTTAAAATGCCTTAAAAAATACATAATGATTCTACAACTCTCCCCCGAACAAAAAAGGTGGTGGATGACGATTCTCCACCACCGGGATTTGGCGATTGAGTCCTCTGAGACCCAGTCGCCCTTTAAAAGGCGGATTATATAAGGTATTTCTACCACCTTCCTCGCATGCCTTCGTGATGTAGTCGTCAGCACGCTGGGCGCGTATTCCAGAGGTCCGTGCTTCGAGACCCAGCGAAATCATTTTTCATGACTTCTGCTTCAAAAATACCTAACGTCTCTACCTACTCTATAGAGCACTCCTCGTTTATATGGAAATAAAATCCATTCATTTATAAGCTATTACAGATTTAGATCCAGATACCTTCAATGTCGTGTTAAAAATGCTTCCTGCTCGTCAAAGCAGTTTTCGACTCATTTTCAATGATAATGCAACTACTTTATGAATACAATAAGAAACTTGTTGCAAATAGTCATCTGTTCAGATGATGAAACAATGCTATTTCTAGGGAAAAGGATGATAAGTCGAATGCTTGCAAACATACATCCTGGTCTAAATTTGAAGATCGACAATATCGTTTGCTATATAGAGATACCTTGCGAGCTTTTGGTAGTTAAGAAGAGAGGTAGAACTTCATATAGGCAAGATGGAGGTGTTTTGACAATCGCAGTTCGAGCAGTCAAATCTTTGTTCTATTGTCTTGTTAATAAGCTAACCTTCCATCCTTGTGCAATGTGTGTCCATCTTTGTAATCCTCATGTGTAACTTGCATACAAACAAGTTTGCCGCAGAAAATCCTCCAAGAAGGCATCCCTCCTGTTAAGCAAGAAGTCTTCAAGTTGTTTGTCATAATAAAACCAACCTTAACCTATTCTTACAGTTGCTACTGAAAGTTATCTTTGCAGCCGCGTAACATTTTGATGCCTCTTTCAAAGGGCTGTTATTAATAAATAATAGTTATCACCTGATGTGTTATTTCGTGAACGACGTTAACCAGGACGTCTTGGTCACTTTGTAGAGACATTAGGTATTTTTGAAAGCAAGAGAGAGCAAATATGAGCAACGCCTTCGCCGGGACTCGAACCAGGACCTCTGGAATATGCGCCTAGCTTGATGACTGCTACACCACGACGGCAGGCGAAGAATGTGGGAGAAATACCTTATAACTTTTTCTCATGGAACTAAATTTACAAGAGTGCAATTTCGTTTCGGTCCATTCCAATGAGGAAATTAATGATTTCTTAACTTTGATTAGCTCCTAACCTTTCTACAGCTCACCACGCGATCTGGTGTGATTCATGTGGTAAAGTGTATTTGTAAATACGTGTATTGATATGGTATATAGGACTGATGCAAAAAGCTGCTTTTTCCACAAATAGCGATATAAGAATAATGCTAATTTCCCATTGATTTCAGTTTTGATTACTTTGCTGTTAATCAGTATTTTGAGTCATTTTGTACAGCTTTGTTTTCATAATTCGGAAGGATCTTTTGGCAATTTAATAATATTTTATCCAACTGCTTTGAATAAAATCATTTAACATGGGTGCTCCTCTATTTATGCTGAACAGTGTATGATTGAACCGTCATAGCATTATAAAACTATGATCAGGAAAGTAAATGTATTAAGTTTAAAACAGAAAGCAAAAATACTATTTTTACAGGAAAATATTCAGAAAAATATTTAGCTGAATTGTTCTCTGTTATATGATTTAATTGGTTTGCAAGTTATCTATCGAAAAGACTTTACAGGATATGAATGTCCAGTTGCATTTATTTTACAAATTCCAAACATTAGCGCTGAAGCCTTTAGTTCAAGGGCTCTCCAGTACTTTTTAACAATGCTCTCATACCAAAAACGTATAATACAATTACTTAAATATTCAAAAATTAAAGGCTAATTGAAGTCATGCAAAATAAATCTCCACTCCAGTTCTGTAGAGGTGGTCTAGCAAACAGTCACGTCCGGTCAGACGTCTAAATGGAACTACCGCTGTCTTTCTTGGAAAATTGGGGATGGAAGTTGTCCCTTCCCTTAGAATTATCCACATCCATAGCATGTTGAATCATATCCTGCTTAAGAATTTTCTTAAGCGTCAGGTTAACAAACAACAATTTAGTCGTTTGAAATGAAAGCGGTCGATTAATGCGTTTTATTATGAAAGTTCCTTTCTTAGCCAAAGTATCAGCTTTTTCATTTCCCACAATTCCACAGTGGGCTGCAATCCATTGGAAACAAATTCTGTGTGCCGTTGCCTTAAGCAAAGGCCTACAGTCTAAGATTCTTCGGGAACTATTTTGATTATTCCTAAGAGCTTGAAGCGCTCTTTTGGAATCTGACAATATGACTGCCTTTACAAAAGAGTCATAGAGACATTAGGTTATTTTGAAGCGGGATACATGAAAAATGAACAAAACCTTCGCCGGGAATCGAGCCACGGACCTCTCGGTTACGCGTCGAGCATGCTGACCACTACACCACGAAGGGATGGGAAGAAAGTGTGAGAAATATCTTAGAGTGTGGCTACGAATCAATAGTTGTTGAACAGCCACAGCAATAGCTTCAAATTCCCCATCAAAGGCAGTAGTAAGAGGGACCATTGATGAGAAGAAGCTAAAAAGCTCGCTATTGGGTACCTGCTCCAGCACAGCGCATTCTCTCTAACATAGAACCGCCAATGTAGACACGCAGCTACTCATATTGAGGATAGAGAAATCCAATAGTTTCCATTGCAACAGATCTTAATTGCGAATCGCTCATTTCGTTTTTAACAACTCTTTGTATAAGATCAAGATTTATATTCAAATTCAAAAAGGCCAAGAGACAATGAGAGGGACCTAAAATTAGATAATCTCGGCTCACCTCCAAAGCTTCAGATTCTCTCTGAGCAGCCTGGGTAAAACCAATTTTAGTTTTAGTTTATAATAAAAGGTTCATTTGTATTCTATGAAGCAAAATACTACAAGGGAACAATAAAATTCAGAAACTGTAACTTCCATCTTTCAGAAGAATTTATAAACAACAACAATAACTAAGAATTTTGAAAGTATTAAAATTCTTCTCTTGCATTACGGGACAAATTTTTATTATTTATCCATAAAATTATTAGAAATGTTTTCATATTTATGTTGCTTATGCAAATAAAATATACGAGAAGTATAAATTCATAGTTTATCATTTTGCTGCAGAGGGTATTTTCTACATTTTTAGAAGAATTTCGAAAAGAATTTAGTAAAAGCAAATGCTTTAAAATAAAAATTTCTAGCAATAGATTGTTATTTGAAACGAGAAATATTATTTGTTACTTTTAAGTTTATTCTTCTCTTGAATTGTCGCATGTAAGCAAACTGAGGATTGAAGGATATGTTTCCGAAAAGAAATACTGCTATCCATTAATTTAAAAGCTCTGTGAAAAGTATGGTATTAAAATTTCTAAGCGCCAAATAAGCAATATTATTATTCGGAAAGAGAAAAACCGTCAATCATTACTTGTACATGGAAAGAAGATTCAAACGAATACCGGAAAAAAGTATGTACTGCGTCTAATATTCCTAAAGGTAATCGTTAGTAACAAGAGAAAATACGCCTAAGCAGAAATCAATTGCAAAGTCTTTAAACACATCCACGGCAGCAATAAAAAAAATAACAAACCACGATTTACAACTTAAAAAAAGCTAAAACAACATAATGTTCACCAGCTTTTGTTGAGGCACGTCACTCAAAGCACAACAATTCATTAAACAAATTGTGTATGAAAATTATTCAGCAGAAGATAAATGGAAACCCATTGTGACTCTTGATGAAGCATGGGTTTATGTAAATGACTGCAACAAAAAAAGGTCTATTTATTATCGAAAACAAAGAGAAAAAGTATATAAACCTGGTTCGATCAATGCAAAGAAAATATCAATAAGGGGTTTACGATTGTCGCAAGATTCTCTTACAATGGAAAATACAAAATAAGATGAGAGGGAAAAAATCAACTGAACGTACTATCACGGGAAAATTTTATGTTCAATAGTTACAGGAGAAGCTCTATTTCTTTATCCCAGTGGACTACTGTGTCTCTACGTTTTTGAAAAGAGATATTTCTAAAGCGAAACCCACCACGAAAGATGGACTCTCGAAAGTAGTGTAAGAGAAATGAAATCAATACTCCTAGAAATTTTACGAAAAAATCTTCTATCATGAAAACCACGAAGCAGTATGAAAAAAAAAATACATCCTTCTGCTAAAAATAATACACGAAATTTCTTTTTTAAAATTAAAATGCTTATAAATGAAATAAATAATAACGCTTAAAATTGGGCCCAAAAAATTATCTTAATTTAGGGCACATTTCGAATAAATCTTTATCGATATCGAGCGAGATCAGACGCTAGTCTTTCTTTCCTAATCATAAAATTTACATTGACGAGTTTCTCTTCCTGTTAGAAATTATAATGTGTTATCCGAACTACTACGAAGTTTAATTTTTTCAGTAAATTAAACATTTTGTATTAATTCTGAAATTATGAAACACATATTTAACACATGCTAAGGAGGGCAGTCAACATGAGCTTTTGCAGTTTTTTCCTACCCTTTATTTTCAAGCAGTAACTTAATTTAATTAATTATATTCCTACGTAATTCAATATAAAGTAACATTTCAACACTAGATGGCAGCACTGATTAAAAGTGAGTAGACCTTATCCGAATGCTCCATTGCAACAAATTTGATATTTCACTGGTTGCAGAATTTTCAAACACTGAAATTTTATGCTATAACTTGCGTTGTTTTAAAATCATTTTAATATTTTTTTCATCAAGCTATGTGTTTGAATAATTGATTCCTCACTTTTAGAAAAAGGTAGCATTATTTTTTTATTCCCTAATCGCTCCAAATAGCGAAATTATCTTAAGAAAATTTTATTTCTATTTCTAGAAAACTATAACAATCATGTAGTATTTTGCTGCCCAATTTTCTGTTATAACGTATTGTCCATATATGTGATTCTGTTGGAAATGCTTTTTATGCTTGACGCATGGATGCATTTCTAAAAGTAACGTCAAAAATGGATTCAAAATATGAATCTTAAGTAACATGTTACACGTGAATGTTGTATCATGATTTAGAAGCTTCTTCCTTTGCTCTGTTTAATAAGTTCGTTAACATCTTTCGCTTCCAAGCATCAGGTCCTTTCTTATCCAGTGCAACTTTATTGTTGTAAATCTCACTCTGCTGAAAATGGCCAGCTCAAACCCGTGACATTCACAAGAACGTTCTTTGTTTGCTTCTTTCTTTCTTCTACTTAATACGCTCTTTATCCTTTTCAAGGACTTCCAAGTAGTAGGCCCTTAACGTATGTAACGTAGCTTTCGACTCAAGACATTCATCGTGGCAAGGATTCAAATGCTCCTGTCATTGGCAACCATATATGTGACTATATAGGTGACAGCCAGACCTTGTAAACCATATAAGCGACAGCCATACCTTTAGCTCAATTCCGACTCCAATTTTGAGAAAGAGCATTCAGGAGCAACAGGCTTGAGGGTTCTCCCACCCCTTTTTCAGTACCACCAACATCTGGAGAGGTCTTTCAGCTCACCACTCATTTAGAGTGATCATTTCATAAAATGAACTTTAACATTTTGTGAATATTGTTGCGTTCGTACGGGTTCGTAACGGATTGAATGTATAAGTCGTTCAAAAGTTAATAAAATTTATTCTTTTCACAAGAAATAAAACAAAATACTGAAATAGTTCCTCAGAGACATTCGTACAATATCACGCTATCTCAAACGTTAAACAGAACTCAATTCAAAACAGAGAAAGCTAATCCAATCTCACAGCGAATTCGCTGCAATCAACAACAACATTAGGTAAACAACAGTTCGCTTAAAACAGCTACAACTGAGCTGAGGTGTTTTAATTCGGATTTCAGAAGCTTTTTTTTAAT
>KK118377.1:0-18651 GCA_000611955.2 Stegodyphus mimosarum | reverse complement strand
CACGGGAAAATAAAAAGGAATTTTAATTACAGTTCTAAATAAATAGCCAAATAAATGTGAAATTCGTAACAATATTCTCTAAAACTTTAACGAATTTTTCATTAACAAACTCAAAGATTTCAAAGCCAGCAATACCAACGTTGTACAGAAAAACATTTTTATCTCCAGCGCGTGAGAGCGTGTACCGAAATTTCTAAAGATATACTCAATTTAAAATTATTTTGCGATATTGCTGTTGAACTGAATTTTATGGTTTAAGTGCGAAGAACATGGTATTTAACAAATAAAGGTAACACACAGAATGTTAAATAAACGTCCCTTTGGACGTAATTTAAAATCTGAAACATTTCAGATTTTTTTAGTTTTGTATTAAATTAATATTTTAATATTTCGAGAAAATGTATGTTATGTAATAATTGTTACTAAATTTAAGTATGAAACCCACCCACGAAAAATTTTACATGTTTTTAAATATTAAATGCATGCGCGTTTTTATTTCTATTTTTTTCGACGTAGCTTTCTCTTCAAAAATCGTCTGCGCACCACAAGTAAATAATACAGTTTTAATATTTAATTACAGTTCTAAATAAATAGCTAAATAAATACGAAATCCGTAACAATATCCCTATTTTTATTTCTTTATGCTGAGTGGCAACGAGTTTTGGATTCACGATTACTTTGATTTTGGTTTTCCGAACGTTGTTATTCTAATGGAGTCTCATTTTGATAGCCGAAAAATAAAAAGCAATAAACTTAGCTATTTATTCGTAATTTTTGCCTTTCCTAATCATAATTTAGTTTGAACATTAGTAGCCAAGGCCACACTCCCATGTTGCACAAACACTATCATTTAAAAACAGCCATCTATTCTCAGGGATTCGAATCCGCGCCCTTACGTACGGCAGTCAGATCACCAACTACTATACAGGTTGGGCGGCAATGTAGTCTTAAATTCAGGTATGAAAACAACTTTGACAGTCGTCCCATTTACCATATTTTACTTGCAGAAAACTTATGCTAGCTCACTCTGCAAGGCTTATTTGAGCTTGACGTTTTGCTCAAGCTCAAATAATCCCCCCCTCTCTCTATCTAAATAAAATCAAATTAACTAAAAGCTGGGCAAACACTTAAGTCTAGTTCGTTGCTCAATCGACTGTAATAAAGCACGCGAGATAATTTGCTTTAGGCGGGATGCTTTCGTTGAGGATATTCTAAACTTCGTATTCAAGTTACACATAGGATAAGTCTTAGAACTATCATACAGCCCATTTGCTATGAATCGTACCAAGACAAACTGCGAGAGTTACAAACGGTCACTTGCGGATGCGAACATTGACAGAAAAACCAGGAACATAGAATTTAGCAGTTGCTAAGAAACGTTTTCTCAATTAGAAATATCTCTTAAAATAAAAGTTGCAAGCTGTACTTAACAAACTTGAAAGAATTATTAGTCGACTTATGCTAAAGGTGAAGGCAAATGAGCTGAAGAAGCTATAAAATTCACTGCAATTAACAGAACTAGAATAAGTCATGGAAATATCTTCGGATAACTTTAGGCAAGCCAGATGTTTTCAAAGTAAAAATCATATTACGTTTGCGTCAGTGATACGATCTACTTAGAATTCTTAATGTAAATTACGAATTGTTAAAACTTTTGAGCGTTAGTAAATTGATTGAGACAGAAATTTCTCCCGCCTTCGTGGTGTAATGGCCAGCACGCTCGGCGCGTATTCGAGAGGTTCCAGTTCCGGCGAGGGCATTGCACATTTCTTCAATTTCCTGATTGAAAAAAATTCTACATGACTCCACAGTGGCGCCCGAACTAAAAGAGGTGGTGGATGAAGATTCTCCACCACCAGGATTTGGCGATTGGGTCCCCTAATCTCCTGTCGCCCTTTAAAAGAGGCAGTATATAAGGTATTTCTCCCGCCTTCTTGACATTCCTTCCTGGTGTAATGGTCAACAAACTCGACGCGCATTCAAGAGGTTCGAGGTTCTAGTTCCGGGGAGGACAATGCTCGTTTTTTACGTCTTCTGCTTAAAATACCCTAAATTCTTTACAGTGGCGCCCGAACTAAAAACGGTGGAGGAGAAGGATTCTCCACCACCAGGATTTGACAACTGGGTCCCCTAATACCCAGTCGCCCTTTGAAAGGGGGATTATATAAGGTATTTCTCCGGCCTTCACAGTGTAATGGTCAGTACACTCGGCGCGTATTGGAGAGGTCCGAGGTTGGAGTTCCGGCGGGGGACATTGCTCATTTTTCTCGTCTCTCAGCATCAAAAATCCTAACGTCTCTACAAAAGTTTTATAACGAAATTACAACCCCATTATATTTGTAATTAGAGTATCAGATATTTCATGTCAATGCACAACGCTCTCCAAACAATTTTTTACAGATAAACATATGTGGCAATACCGTTGCCTATTAGCCACAGTTAAATTAAAAGTGTTATTCTTAACGCTTATAACTCTTATACTCTTGCAAATGTGTAGTGTCTGTGCGGCATGGGGATACTCTAAATATGCGGTGAGCAGAAAGTCCTTTCTAGAGGTTGTGGTAGGGAAATTGGGGTGGGAGACCCTCGAACCGTTCCCCTCCCCCCCCCCGAGTTGCTTTCTACCAAAATTGGGGGTGGAACGGAGCTAAAATCTGGCTGTTACCTTGTTTTCAAAGTAAGTAAGCAAGGATATGCAGCGGACATCAAGAACAAATGCTGTTAAAAACGTTTATCCATAAATAACCGAAGTATATTAAAAAATCAATGAATTTAAGTAAGTTAAAAGAAACAACTTGTAGCTTATAGCACTTCACTATCCCTTTGATACAAGTGATACAGAAATTCAGTCAGAAATAAGTAGTTTAAAAAACATGCTATTTCTATAATTCCCGACAACTCAGCTACAAGATTAGATCTTTCAAAAATAATTCCTAAAAAAAGTTAATTTTATTTTACCCGAATGTAGCAACAGCGTTTAGAAGTTTTTTATTGTTGCCACTTACTGTTGCTAATGGCGAAAAAAATCTAAACAAACTTTGTGTAATAAAATTTATATAAAATCTTCACCTGGCCAAAAAAAGCTTTCAAACATAGCCAGTATCTCCACAGAACATGAATAAAGAGGTCAAGCACATTTTGAAAATACGTTATTGAGGATTTTGTTTTGGTAAAAAGCAAAACAAAATTAGTTATTAAAATACTTGAAACATTTATACTGTACTTTTCAGAATATTAGTTACATTACTTTTTATATTATTTCAATGCTGCATGCCATTTATCAAAAAGAAAATGTTTAGTATTCTTCATTTCAGAACTACAAAGTACGTGTCATTTTTCTGTATGCATAAAGCTATGACTAAATATTACTTTATTATGCTTCGAAATAGTTATCTTTAATGAATTGCATGTGTCAGTCTCTATACAATATATTTCCCGCCTCTTCCTTTTTATGCATTTTATTTTCTATCTTATAATTTTATTTATGTATTTATTTTAATTATTAGTCTAAAGGGGCAATTTGCCCTGAAGGACTATTATTTTTTTTTTTTGGCATTTTGCGATGAAAACTATAAACGGCGAATCACTTTTCAAATTGTTGTCACCAAATATTAACGCCCTGTATTATATTTAAAGAAATTAAATAATGAAGAATGTGCATGAGCGTATGAAAGTTTCTCGCATGGTGATAAAACGACAGTACCTAGAACCATCAAAATTTAAATAATGTAATCCTGCATTGAATATGGTCACCTAGAAGCCCTAATTTGGAATCTGGTAATTGTTTTATTATCGGTTTCACATTTTGTAAACCTTTAACGAATTTCTGATTAAAAAACACAACGGTTTCATAGCGAACAATGGCAACACTATAGGAGAAAAAAAATTTTATCTCCAGCGCGCGAGACTCTGTATCGGAAATTCTAAAGATTTACTCATTTTAAAATTATTTTACGATATTGCTGCTGAACTGAATTTTATGGCTTGAGTACGTAGAGCATAATATTTAATAAATAAAGGTAACACACGAAACGTTAAAAAATAATATGTAATTTAAAATCTGAAACCTTTCAGATTTTTTAGTACAAAGGTGCTTTGTCCCTGAGGGACTATTGTTTTCGTTTTGCGATTTTGCGTCGCCTCACTCTGAATGTCCGTTTCATTTTTCAAACTATTGCCACCAAATACTATGACCCTGGACTATATTTGACGAAATTAAATAATGAAAAATCTGCATAAAAGTAGGAATGTTTCTAGCATTGTGATAAAACAACGGTACCTACAGCCATCTTATTTTGAATGACGTAATCCTACTGAGAATATTGCCACCAGGAAGCCCAAATTTGAAAATTGGAATTTGTTTTATTACCGATTTCATATTTTGTAAAATTTTAACGAATTTTTGATTAACAAACTCCAGAATTTCAAAGCGAGCAGTGGCAACGCTGTACAGAGAAAATAATTTATCTCTGGCGCGCAAGACTGTGTATGGGAAATTCTAAAGATATGATCATTTTAAAATTATTTTGCGATATTGCTCTTGAACTAAATTTTATGGTATAAGTGCGAAGAACATTATATTTAATAAATAAAGGTAACACACAAAATGTTAAAAAAAACACCCCTTTGGACGTAATTTAAAATCTGAAACTTTTTTTTTTCTTTACCTTTTTCATTTATTTATAGTCGTCAAATAACCAGACACTGCATTACATTTACCGCTGTGCCTTAAACGAAAAAATATGTAGGCACGGCTCTGCTCTATGATCATAAATTATTATCATTAAAGCTACTGAACCTTGCTGGTTTCATAAATGAAACATTATATTATGTTTAAAAATAACTATAATATAATACTTCTTATCTGATAAGCTTTTGGAAGTGTAAGAGGAAATCATGGCTGCAAAATGTTTTGCAAATTTTGAGATTTATTCTGCAACCTTTTTCTTAATTCTGGATAGTAATATCAAAATTAGTTGCGTCAAAATTAGTTACGTATCAAAATTAGTGGAATATTAATATCAAAATGCTCAACAAAAGCAAATTCATGAAGACACAAGCATTATTGAAGAAGAAAAGTTTTTAAAAAAATGGGAAAAAATTTACTTCTAATCTATTACTAATCGGCTATTACGGCTAATCTATTACAAAAAAAGGGCACATTCTGCCTAATATTTGAAAAACCTTTTAAAGGATTTATGGTTATTCTTAATCTCAATATGTTCAACAAAGTGTTAAGTCAGTATATAACGATATTGTCCAACAAATATAAGAATCATTTGAATGCATAACATTTTTGCTTCCTTGTACGAAGTCAAAAGGAAGTATTGTAATCGAGAAAAATTTCGGGTATCATATTTCAACAAAAAAATATACATTTTGGTCGCTATCGAATGCAATACGGCGTTTATGCCTGATATCTGAGCGTAAGGACAGAATAAAGGACTCTTTTTTCCCCAAAAAAATTTTAAAACTGATTTAAAATGGATTCTGAAGAGATTTTTGTGTACGTAGGTATGCGTCTGAGCGTAACGTATGTATGTATGTATGTATCTCGCATAACTCAAAAACGAGTAGCCTCAGAACGTTGACATTTTGTATATACGACGGCTATAACAAATAGCTATGGACCTCCCATTTTGATTGCAATCGGCGAGAGCAAAAGTATATAAATATATATATGCATATCCATTCTGTTACTCTGCTCAGTGGGCTCAGTTTTTTTATTCTTATATATTGGTAAATTGTGCATTTTTTGCTCTAAAAATCATTGAATCATTGAATCATTCAATTATGTTGGTCTTATATTCCGGTTAATGTTTTTATGCCTTAAGTAAATCTGCATGCAAGATTTGTAGAATTATCAGCAATTTAAAAGCTGTGTAAGTGCGGCTAAGCCTAATTTTTTTGGCCGCAACAGGCATATTTGTTTACATTTGAAACTTAGCAGAATATTGGATTTGTTGCCAATCTAAAGAAACTAAGCTTAGCAACAACAAAGATAACGCCTTCTGTTATTATTGCCAATGAAATCATGCTTAATCCAATCTGGAATTTATTCGAGGAAATAAGTGTTTAAGATTTACTTCGTAATTTTTAATACAGATATTTTGAGTTTTTATGTGTTTTTGCCTTGTCGCGAAGTGAGAACTAAATTAATTGAATGAGAAACACTGAATCGTTGGTGAAAAACTGTTTATTTTTGTTTGTTCGTTTAATTTCTTTTATACATCGTTTTAGATTTATTATAGTGTTACGTGCGTACGGGTTCGTAATATATTGAATGCACAAGTCGTAAAAGGTTAACAAAAATTTATTTTTTTCACAATAAATAAATTAAAATGCTGAAATATTTCTTCACAAATCTTCGCACAATATCACAATATCTCAAACGTTTAGCAAAAACTCAGTTCAAAACAGATAAAATAGTTCTATCTTACAGGGAAATCACTACAATCAATACAGCATTAAGTAAACAAACAGCAGTTCGCTTTTTACAGCTACAAGTATAACAGCAACAACAACAACTAACTCACTAACTGAGATGAGGTGTTTCACCTCGGCTTTTATAAGCTTTTTAATTATCAGTAGAACAATCACGATTTTTCTAGATTTTTCTGGATGGCAACAGTAATTACGAGATATTTATTTATTAAGCATTAAATGCACGCGCTCTTTTATTTTTATTGTTTTTTTTTTTTCGACGTAGCTTTCTCTTCAAAAATCGTCTGCGTTGCTAAGGCAACATGAAGCAAATCTAATTACAATTCTAAATAAATAGCCAAATAAATGTGAAATTCGTAACATTGCCCCCTTCCCAAGGACTGCACGTCCCGGGCAGTACAATCCCTGGACAGGAAGCCAAACTTACAACTAAAGCATCAGTGCTATAATAAACATTACTTTATAATAACAAAATAAACAATAATTCCAATAAGTTACTTTCAGCAAATTAAATTCTATCCAACGCTAAATACAATTCAAATACTATCAAATACTAAGTACAAATACTATCAAATACAAATGCTATTAAATACAAATACTTATCAAATACTAATACTTAACAAATACAAATCAAATACTAAATACAAATAGGACCATGGTCTTATACTATGTACATTATTATTTACAACTATATACACTACGTACTATGGCCATAGTAATGAACTAACCTGTCGTAATGAACGACTTTAGGTTTAGAGTTCGATGACTTACGGATCCGAACCACGACGTCGTTCAGCCTGTTTAGGACTGTGTAAGGACCATCCCAAGGTGATTGTAGTTTCGGAGAAAGTCCTTTTCGACGAGTCGGATTCCATAACCACACCTTGTCTCCTTCGTTGAAACGATGTCCAGTAGCTCTCGTGTCGTAGCGGGTCTTCATCTTCTCCGTCGCCAAGTTGACTCGCTCTCGTGCAAAGTTGTGCATCACTTCAAACCGGGCCTGGAGGTCTTGAATGTATTCCTCAGGCGATGAAGGCGCATCTGGAGGGCGACCAAACAAAAGATCACATGGCAGACGAAGGTCACGACCGAAGAGCATCTGAGATGGGGAATAGCCGGTAGTCTCGTGGACAGCACTGCGGTAAGCCAGTAAAAATAGTGGCAACTTCTTGTCCCAGTCCTGTTGGTTTCTGGAAACCACTAATGAGAGGTTATTGAGGATGGTTCGATTAAACCTCTCTACCATACCGTCCGACTGGGGATGTAAAGGCGTCGTTTGGGTTTTGTCAATGCCGAGTAGCTTGCAGAGTTCCTTGACTACAGCCGAGGTAAAATTCCTTCCCTGATCGGAATGTAACTGAAGAGGCACTCCGAATCTGGAAATCCAGTGCTGTATCATCATCTCTGCTACTGTGACAGCCTCTTGATCAGGAATAGGATACGCTTCAGGCCACTTGGTGAAGTAATCAATGGCAACGAGGATGTATTTGTTGCCATCAGCAGTTCGTGGCAGAGGTCCTAAGATGTCAAAGGCGATACGTTCAAAAGGTGCTCCTACATTGTAACGTTGCAGCTTCCCCCGGCTGCGTTTCTTCGGTCCTTTCCGACTTGCACAGGCATCGCAAGTTCGGCACCACTTTTGCACGTCATCCTTTGCATTATTCCAGTAGAAACGCTCCCGAACTCTCTGCAAGGTCTTCATTATTCCGAAGTGACCTCCTGCAGGGCTGCTATGTAGTTCTTTAAGGACGTCCGGGATTCGGGATCTTGGGAGTACCAGCTGCCATCGGAATGTTTTTCCATCATCCGATTCGAATTTTCGGTACAAGACGCCGTTTCGAATATGGAGTGAGTCCCAGAGAGCCCAATATTGTTTTGTCGTGGGACTATAGCTCGAAATATCCTGCCAGGTAGGTTTTCTGTTTGAGGTCTCCATTAACTCAATTATGGGTTTAATATCACGGTCTTCCAGCTGGTCTTTCCTGATTTCCTTGTCACTCCATGGGTCTGGATCAGCCGATGTTGATGCTGTAATTTGCCGTGCGACTGGATTAACCAGTTGGTATTTAGCTTCGACCCTGGAACAATATCGGCAGTTTTCTGGGCAAGGTCTTCTAGACAAGGCGTCAGCGTTTCCGTGCGACTGTCCCTTGCGATGACGGATAGTGATGTCATATTCCTGGAGTCTCTGTATCCACCTGGCTATCTGACCCTCAGGATTCTTGAAATTTAAAAGCCAGGCCAATGATGCATGATCTGTGCGGAGCAGGAATTTTCTGCCGTATAGATAATGATGGAAATGTTCTACGGCTTTGACTATGGCGAGCAACTCTTTCCTGGTGACACAGTAATTCCTCTCCGGTTTAGATAGGCACTTGCTCCAGTAAGCTACTACACGTTCTTGGCCCTCTATTTCTTGGGACAGAACAGCGCCGACACTTTCATTACTCGCATCCGTGTCGAGAATAAATGGTCTGTCGAGCTGAGGATACGTCAGGATTGGAGCAGATGTTAAGGCTTCCTTCAGGTTCTTAAATGCATTCTCACATTCTTTTGTCCACACGAACTTTTGCTTGCTCTCTGTCAGCTTGTGAAGGGGTCTTGCGATGGAAGAAAAATCCTTCACGAATCTCCTATAGTAGGTGCAAAGCCCTAGAAAGCTTCTCAGCTGGTGGACATTTTCGGGACGTCTCCAGTCTTTAACTGCTGACACTTTTTCAGGATCCGTGCGCACACCTTCAGCAGAGATGACATGTCCGAGGTAAGTCACTTCCTGTCTGAATAATTTGCATTTAGCGGGACTCAACTTCAGATTGGCTTCTTTCAGTTTCTGAAGCACCTTTCTAAGATTTTCCAAATGTTCTTCGAAACTCTTCCCGACGATGATGATGTCATCCAGGTATATCAGACAGGCTTCGTATGAAAGACCTTTTAAAACAGTCTCCATTAGACGTTCGAATGTAGCCGGCGCATTACATAGTCCAAACGGCATCACCTTGAACTGCCAAAGTCCTTGTCCTGTAGTAAATGCCGTCTTTTCTCGGTCATCAGGATGTATTTCTACCTGCCAATATCCACTCTTTAAATCAAGTGTCGAGAACCACTTGCTTCCAGAAAGAGTATCCAGAATGTCGTCAATTCTAGGAAGAGGGTAACTGTCTTTCTTCGTAACCTCATTCAACCGGCGATAATCAACGCAAAATCTAGTTGACCCGTCTTTCTTCTTCACCAGGACGATGGGAGATGCCCAGGGACTTGCTGAAGGCTCGATGACATTGCTTTCTTGCATGTCCTTTAAAAGTGTTCGCACCTCTTCCTGTTTCGAAATCGGCAGACGTCTTGGATGTTGCTTGATTGGTGGATGGTCACCAGTATCGATTCTATGCTGAGTTAAACTGGTTCGACCCACGTCAGAAGACGAGCGGGAGAAAACATCTTGAAGATCTTTAATGACACGCTCGGCAACATTCTTTTCCTCATCGTTTAATTGCGCATTCTGCAATAACTCCGATATAATGTTGTTTGAAGACACGGTTTTTGAGATGTTACTTTTTCTTTCAACGCTGGTTACTGGAGTACATTCTGCAACCACTTCACCTTTCTTAATAACTCTCGCCTTATCAGTTACATTGGCAACTCTCACCGGGATAACGGTCCCCGATAGGTCGACGAGTGCTGAGGCTATTAATACTCCTTTAGGGCTATTACAATTCTTGGGATATTCCATGACGCCGTAGCGGAAATTTCTATTTTCGGCTATGGATCCAGGAAGTAAAATTTCTGTTCTTGCCGGTATTGTGATATCGTCTTGAGCTATGATTTTGTGGATAGATTTCACTCCTTCATCATTAATCCCGAATAAAGTTATGTCCTCAGAGGCAGAATGCAGTTCGTTATTTTTAAAGTCCAAGGAAAAATTGTATTTCCTTAAAAAGTCCAATCCGAGTATGCAAGGGTCTGTAATTTCTGCTACATATGCCGTGTGATGGTAAGCGGCACTTCCAAAGGTGATGTTAACGTTTAATTTCCCTTCTATATTGATCTTCTCGCCGGACACAGTCTGGAGGGTAACGCAGGGCGGCGTCCAGATAAGTTTACCTTCGAGTTGTTGAGCCAAATCTTTTCGAATGATGGTAACATTGGCTCCCGTGTCGATCGTCATGTTACAAGGAATTCCATTGATTTGTCCCATGATGAAAATTCCGTTATTGCCGCCACTCACTGCAGAAATCTGAAGCGCTTTAAACTGGGGCTTTTCATTATCTGGCAACCTCCGCCCCGCGAGATGGCCACGAATTAGTTTCCCTCCTTCTTGAGAGGCGCGGTCTTAACATCCGTGCCCTGGGGTGTTCTGCAGTTTCTTCGAATGTGCCCTTCAGCTCCGCAGTTCCAGCACTTTACGAACGGTTTCTTGTCACCAGTATTCCGTGTCAAAGCATTCACCTTTCTGGTTAAATCGTCTAGGCGAGCAGTCATTGGATCCACTGGTTCTTGTATGTGAGCAGCTCTGATTGGGTGGCGGTCTCTACGAGTGGCTTGCTGTGCTGCCTCGAATTTCATGGCATACACTAGAGCACTTTTTAAGTCCTTTACATCAGCCATTCGCAGTGCTTTCTGTATTTCAGGATCCCGGATACCGTCGATGAAGTATTGCAGGGACAGGATTTCTCTTGTTTCTGTCGGGCACTCCGAAAAGGCGAGGTGGGACAGCCTTTCAACATCCGTGGCGAGCTCCTGAAGTGTTTCCGTAGGCTTCTGTTGACGGGATTTTAACTGCAGCCTGCTGTAATCTTTTAAACACTTCTCTCCAAAACGCAGCTCTAAAGCACCGGACAGAGCTTCGAAATCTAGCCTTTTGTTTTCGGGAAGAGTTTGAAGGATGTCCGCTGCGTCTGCTCTCAGAGAAGCCGCAAGGTGACAGGCCTTAGCTTGGGAATCCCATCCATTTGCTTCCGCAACTATAGAAAATTGTGTCTTATACACTTGCCAGGAGGTCTTCCCATCATATGTCGATAGCTTCAGAGAAGGATGTGCAGGCATGGCTAGGAATTTAAAAGTATCCGAACTGCTTCCAGCCGTCGCTACGAATTTCTTTAAAGTATCAACTTCTTTGGCAACTGCGGAAACTTTGTCATCAATTTGTTGTTCCACTGCAGAAACTCTTTCTTGAATTTGTTCTCTCACAGCAGAAACTCTGTAATCGATTTGTTGTTCTACGGCAGAAACTCTCTCTTCTATTTGTTCTTTGACAGAAGAAACTTTATTTTCAACCGCATCTATTCTGCCTTCCATAGTCTCAAATTTATTTTCTATTATGCAAGTAATTTCCTTTTTCATCTCTTCTTGACTTGCTTTAACGGCTCTCATCTCTTCCTTAACGGATTTCTCCATCTTTTCTTGAACAGAATTCATTTCTTCCTTAACAGATTTCTCCATCTTTTCTTGAACAGAATTCATTTCATCTTTAACAGAATTCATTTCATCTTTAACAGATTTCTCCATCTTTTCTTGAACAGAATTCATTTCATCTTTAACAGATTCTTGAACAGCTTTCATCTCCTCTTTCACGGAATCTTGGCCAGCTTTAATTTCTTCTTTAAATGCAGCAAAGGCTGCCATGAATTGCCTTAATTGTTCTTCCATTGCTCTAGTTAATGGCATTCAAAAATCCCACTTCTGACACCAAAAATTGTTACGTGCGTACGGGTTCGTAATATATTGAATGCACAAGTCGTAAAAAGTTAACAAAAATTTATTCTTTCCACAATAAATAAATTAAAATGCTGAAATATTTCTTCACAAATCTTCGCACAATATCACAATATCTCAAACGTTTAGCAAAAACTCAGTTCAAAACAGATAAAATAGTTCTATCTCACAGCGAAATCACTACAATCAATACAGCATTAAGTAAACAAACAGCAGTTCGCTTTTTACAGCTACAAGTATAACAGCAACAACAACAACTAACTCACTAACTAACTAACTGAGATGAGGTGTTTCACCTCGGCTTTTATAAGCTTTTTAATTATCAGTAGAACAATCACGATGTTTCTAGATTTTTCTGGATGGCAACAGTAATTACGAGATATTTATTTATTAAGCATTAAATGCACGCGCTCTTTTATTTTTATTGCTATTTTTTTTTGGCGTAGCTTTCTCTTCAAAAATCGTCTGCGTTGCTAAGGCAACATGAAGCAAATCTAATTACAATTCTAAATAAATAGCCAAATAAATGTGAAATTCGTAACAATAGTATTATTTGAATAGAATGTGTCGCAACAATTAGGTAATACTTCAGATGATACAATTTTTTGTGCATTCTGAGTTATAAAATGAATGAGATGTAACGATTTTAAGTGAACCTAGCGACAGAGTGTCAAGAAAAAATGCTTATAATTTAATATTCCGTACAAGTCAATGTGGTTTATACATCACATTTTTTATAATTAAGATCATTAAATTACCTCAATGTAAATATCAGCTCAGGTCGGTTTTAAGCACTTTGCCGCCAGGTGCCATCATTGTGGGGTCCTAAATTCTGCCCAGTATCACCCTAAATTCTAAAAACTACTAAATAAAACTACCCAGTGTATCTCCTAAATTCTGAAAATTTTATTATTAATAAACTTTGCTATTCGGTATATTTGTAAATTCTAAAATGTTTGCTGTCCTGAATTCTGACGTGTTCATCAAAGTTATTTTACACAATAAAACTTATTGGAATATTTATACATAGTATTTATTGAAAGTATTATTTAAATAATTTATTATTTGAATTCTATATCTCGACACTAAGCTTTGCACTTGAGAAATTTAGAGCACTTTCATTGAATGCATTCGCTCATTAATTCGGGAACCTGTAAGCAATGATTCGTGCACATTCCGAGAATCCACACATGGTCACCTGCTGACTGAAATCTTTGAAATAGCGTTTCTTTTAAACTTTAAACAACTTTAAATCCTTAAACAAATTGTTGTTGTTGTTGTTGTGACTTACCTCACTTTTCTGACAGTAACTTTAGAACAAGCCCAGGAAATTCATTGTGAAAAAGACTGCAAGATTGTGCATATCTTTGGCAGGAGCCTTAAGCACCATAAAGCTGACAGTACCACTTTGCTCAGTTCCTTCCCCAGTTCTGATAGAGGAACCCCGAGGAGGCGGATCCGGGGGTCCTCCACCCCTCTTCCCTACCACCAATCTCTCGAGGAGACTTTTTCCCGCCGCATATTTAGAGTGCCCCCAAGCCACACATATACTTTATTTACAAACATCCATGCCTCCTTCAGGAGACTAACCGGCGCCATTTGGTACGGCAGTCACACTATCCTAGCTTGGCGGCTCCCACCTGCGTGGTGCAATTGGAAGCACACTCGGCGCGCATTCGAGAGGTCCAGGTTCAAGTCCCGGCGAGATTATAGCTCATTTTTCATGTCTCCTGCTTCAAACTAACATAATGACTCTACAATGTTATAAAACATTCGCCAAGTTTCACAGTTGACAAATGATGCAATGGCGTAAACGAAACTTAAGGTTTGCTACGTTACTGTGTTAACTCAAATTCGAAATGCGGTTTCTGGTATAAAATAACGCTATAAAGCTCTAAATTCCTTCTATAAGACAACACTAAAGTTACACTCACATTAGACCGCCCAGACGGTATAGTGGTTAGGGGAGCTGGCTACGATACCAAAGGGCCTGGGTTCGAATCCCGGAGAAGGCATGGGTCTAATTTTCCGTCCCTTCATAGGAGGCAAAAGTGGCCCACTTATTAGGTGCCTCCATAATAAAGTGACCACCACTTCTGGCCTTAGTAGTGGCCAAGCCGAAGTCGGCTGAGGGCCAGCCATTAGAACAAAAAAAAACACACAGATTAGCACCGTAGTGACTTCTTAAATGTCAGTTTATCTTGAATTTATCAAAGAACTGATAAAAAATCTGAGATTGTCTTATTCTTATCAAAAAATTAAGCGATAGCATGCTGAAAAATTAAATGCTCTCCGAAACAGAAAATAGCCATCAGCTCGAAGGATATGACTCAGGGATTTTAACTCAGTTAGAAAGATCCTACCTGCGGCCAAGCTGCCCCTGAACACTGATAGTTCGACCTGAGGAACGGTGAATTCCAGGAAGATCCCGTGATAATTTCAGTAACTGGCGATTCTGAGCCAACGCGCTGGCTGCACGCTGTTTTCGTGGTTTTTCCCTGTGTATGGCATGGGTAGATTCAGTTGTCTTAGAAATTCAACGAAGGAATGTAGATAGTAGATAGTCCTAGCGTCCTCTGCAGTAATCAAATAAACGAAACAGTAACAAAGACTTGAAAACTATGAGTGTATTTTTTAATTCCTGCTTTCTTTTAAGGCATATTTTTTTTAATATAATGTTTATCTTTGTCCTTCTTACTCTGGTTTCAAGAAAAGCAGAACAAGGATTACTATGTTGAAACCCAAAGAATACGTTACAGATAATCTGAAACATACCGCAAGTGTTGCTTGTAATTTATACCTACGTGATAAAATTTCCCTATTTTTATACGATATTTTATATGTGTAATGTAAGCAAGTCTTGCTGAAGAATGCTCATTTACGTTATGAAGCAGGATAGTTTCGAGCTTGTTTTCTAAGAATCTGTTAATAACGTCCATTTTTCAGGGTGGTGCTAGTGAGCCAATATGTCAAGTAAAGAATCTTCCTAATTGCAGTATATAAAATTCTTCTTTTTGGAAAATAAGTGTTTAGAAATTAATTCTTGGTGCTTTTGACAATCAGGTTTTATGGCTCTTATTTTGATGCTAGTATGCTTCAAAGAAATTAATGAAATAAAATACAAAAGGAGCTGAAAATCTATTTTACTGAGTATTATGAATCAGGGTGACTGATAAAAGCGTAGTTCTTTAATTCTTATTGATCAAAATTACTTGTTCTTAACATTTTTTCCTCATTGTTTTCACAGCATATAAAAGCATACAATTTCATGCAGAATAGCTATTTTTAATTGTGTACATTTAGGAAAAGTTTAAATCATATTACTGGTTTGCCAATTCAATTTACAATTAAAGTATCGAACAACTAAAAAAAATAAACTGAAACTTCGAAAATGTGTAATAGTGATGATCTGAAAAAAGTATTTTTATTTTTGGGTCTGTTTAATAGTGATATGTTCAAAGAACTCACACATTCTGAATCTGTTTCAATAATACCTATATGCTCAGGAAAACAGTTGAATTTTCCAAAAAAAAAGGAAAAATATCGAAAAAAAGTGGCTCGACCAAACAAGGATATTCTTAAAATTAAAGCCTTGAAATATTGTTCATAAATATAAAGTATTTTTAATTATACTGATAAATTATTCAGAATTACAAGATGCTCATTTTTGCATTCCAATCCCTCTTCTTTGCAATTTGAATTTTTTTTAATTCGATATTTCTTCGCTTTTTCTTTTATTTTTATTATCGAGAAAACACAACTCCCCATAAAAATATCTACATCTCAAATTTCGATTCAGATCAAGAAAGTAATTAAAAAAGTGTTAAAAACAATTGTTTCAGAAGAGATGAATTCAGTTTGTGATAGCTGTCTGAAGTAGAGTATTAAACATAAGAAAAAGAATTTTAACTTATGATCAGTATCATATGCAAATTAGTAGTGCAATTTGTTTCTCTTTTCTAAAAACAGTTTGAATGCTATGTTTAGAACAAGGGCATATCCTGAAATTTTATAACGGGCAAACTGCTGAAAATCAAATTTAAAAAAAATTATATTGTTGCGTGAGTACGAATTCGTTATGGATTAAATGCACAAGACGTTAAAAAAATTTAACAAAATTTATTCTTTCCACAAGAAATAATTCAAAACGCTGAAATATTTCTTCAGAGATATTCGCACAATATCACAATATCTCAAACGTTTAGCAAAACTCAATTCAAAACAGATAAGCTAATTCTATCTCACAGCGAAATCGCTACAGCATTAGGTAAACAAACATCAATTCGCTTTAAACAGCCACAACTACAACTACAACTACAAAAACTGAGATGGCTTTTATAAGCTTTTTAATTATCACTAGAACAATCTCGATTTTTCTAGATTTTTCTGGATGGCAACAGTAATTACGAGATATTTATTTATTAAATATTAAATGCAAGCGTTCTTTTATTTTTTGTTTTTTCGACATAGCTTTCTCTTCAAAAATCGTCCGCGTTGTACTGGATATATAAAGCAATTTTAATTACAATTCTAATTAAATAGCCACACAAATATGAAATCCGTAACAATATTAATGAACAGAAGCTTGAATTATATTTTTGAAATATATCCACTTTCAAAAATCATCTAAACGTATTTCAGAAACTTGGCTTTGTTGAGAATTCTTCGGCTGCTTCTTGAAAAAGAACTTTGAACAAATTTTTACAATTTTATGTTTTTTATATTTTATATTTTTAAAACACTTTTTAAATTATTGTTGTATTTGAAATGTTTATATTTTTGCTTTGCGTATTTCCTTTTGAATAGTAGGTCGCATTTCTTTATTTAATGTTGATTTAACTTTTATTTTTTGTTTAATTGATTAATTTCTCAGCATATTGTAAAAATTTAATCATATATGTCATCCTAATTTGAAATGTCTCGATGTTTATTTAGATTACACACACAGACAACTCCTGATTAGCCGAGGGCTATTAGCAGGTTCTTGTCACAGTTTCTAATCAAATCTAGTAATAAATAAATAAATTTACTTTGCAAAATTCTACGTAATTAATCCAGCATCTTATTATTTTATCTCTATTGTCTTTTCCACTTTCATCGGCTCTCACTAAAATGCAGATTAGCTAAGGAATATTTAGGAATAGAATTCTTGAATTTAGGAAGAGAGAATTTAGCAGCAAAGCTGATTTTGAGATATTTTCTAGTCCAATTCTTAAGATTGCTTAATTCGGCTTTAACCTTTGCTAATCGTGTTGCTGGCATATTTAGAAAGTCCTAGAAAACGTTTAATAGGAATTTACATTATGAATTTCAGTCCTTAAGTATTTAAATTTATTTGAATATTTTTGTGTTAGATTAAATTCCACAAGCAGCGGAGTTTATTTTTTGCAAGCATGTGCTAAGTATTATTTAAGTTTACAAATTTACTAAAAAGGTTTGCTTAAACCATCTCCTGAGTGCAATTATTTTACTAAAAAGAAGGAATGAGTCACCTGACAATTACTGCAAGAATATACAGTGTCTCACAAAAGTGATGGGATACTTGTGCTTTACAAAAGGAAACTGTGGTAAAATAAATTTAAAAAACATATAAAAATTTTTCGAGGGTGTGTTTCATACTTAAATTTAGTAACAATTATTACATAACATACATTTTCTCAAAATATAAAAATATTAATTTAATAAAAATACAATTGCTTAGAACGGAGCAAAAAATGGCTCACATAAGTGATGGGACACTTACTTTTCCACCAAATATTTATCCAAAAATTTTACTTTTTAAAAGGTTTTAATATTTTATTGGAATTTCTTTTACTTTTAAAACATGATTTAATCTTCTTGCGATGGATTCGAATAATTTTTTTGTGATTTCTGGAGTGATTTTACCCCATTCTTCTTGAAGCACCGATTTTAATTGTTGTTTTGAAGAAATGATGTGTTTGCGAATTCTTGATTACAATTCTTGCCAAATATTCTCTATGGGATTTAGACTTAAATCCCATAGAAGATCACCACAAGATTGTGGTGGTGTTTATATTATTTCAGGACAGTTATACAGCAGCCAGAGTCTAACGTTCAAAGCAGTGTGCTTGGGGTCATTGTCCTCGTAGAATTTAAAATCGTTATGAAGGTTCAATTTTCGTGCTGAAGATTTCAAATTTTGATTTAATATGCCAATATACTTGTACTGATCCATTATACTGTCAATAAAAACAAGATTACCAACTCCAGCGGACGACTTACACCCCCATACCCATAACTCCTCCTCCACCATGTTTTACTGTTGGCACCAAGTTCTGTTTGCGAAATTCTTCCCTGGGATTTCTCCGCACCAAGATTCTACCTTCAGAACCAAATATATTAAATTTACTCTCATCAGCAAATATAACTTCATTTCAGAAATCGAAATTCATTATGTTGGATTTTGCGAAAGCTAGTCTGAGTTTTCTATTCTTTTCACTTCCGAAGAATTTTTTCCTGGCTGCTCTACCGTGATAT
>KK118376.1:152406-169247 GCA_000611955.2 Stegodyphus mimosarum | reverse complement strand
CCTGCTTCTGGGCTCATCCGCAATCCGCCTCCTGTCGCTGAACCGGCACTTTCACACTACTCTGGAGTCTGTATATTGGAAATTCTAAAGATATGCTCATTTTAAAATTAATTTGCGATATTGCTGTTGAATTGAATTTTATTATTTAAGTGCGAAGAACATGATATTTAATAAATAAAGGTAACACATAAAATGTTAACAAAGTTTCTTTGGACGTAATGTAAAACCTGAAAGCTTTCAGATTTTTTTTTTAATGTTCACAAAAACACCGGGCATTTTCAAAAGTAAGCATCTTAAAGAGGTGGTTCTCTCAACAGAATTAATTATATTTTGAATATGAAAACCAGTGCTATAATTTGAAGACTGATAAATATAATAATCGTTAAAATGTTCTGATTAATTTATGAAAATAATTCAATAAAGAGGGGAAAGCAAAATTATATTACGATAACAAATAAATATCTTTTAAAAAAATCAGATGGATGTTATAAAAAATAAATAATTGGTTAAAAATATTTTGTCCCAAAACGAGCAAAGGCCAGCAAAACAGATTACATCTTACTTTACATATCATTAAACCTCCTGAAATTATATAATATTCCGCACTGAAATAACTGTTATGATATTTCATGCTTTTAGAAATGAGAACATGTGGATTACATCTGCTTTTTGTCACTATTTTTGTGTCTGTTGAAAATATATTGTCTCCAAGACACTGACAACTGATGAGCGCGTTGTCATAAAACGGCGTCAGAAGTTGCTTGCATGATGATTTGCTGCATGAAAACTAGCTTTCGATACCGTTTTTCTCTCCATAGTTTAAATGCGAATTACTGCAGCCATATACTTTCGCATTATTTCTCGTACCATAAGAACGCTTTCATGATGAACTAAAATGTAGCACTGAAAGTTAAATTAATTTATAGGAATTACATCATAAGGATGATGTTATATTATAAGAACGATGAGAAAATTAAAACTTCTTACGACCTACTGGCAGCAGTTAAAGCCATATCCTAAGGTAGTAGGGAACCAGGTAAAAGCCTTCCTCGCATAGATCTGGCAAGACCAACGCTCCTCCCGTTCGCGCGAAAACCTGACTACCCTCGAATTGTTCGAGGTTTGAAAAGAGTTAAAATGATATTCCTTTGCAGGCTTTTAATACCTCTATACAACTATAGCCTGTTATTTTAAATGGGCACTTCAAGGTCTTGTTGATCCTCACCCATTTGCAGTCGTTACACATGCCGTCATCAATGCACAGTTTTTATTTTCTACCCCTCGTTTCAAACTGTAGTTCAAATCAGAAATCATTCGTGCGCTTTTCACGAAGCGGAACACTTTGAAAGGAAATGAAGTGGGGGAAAAATTAGGGTATTTAACCATTTTCTATAGCTGGGCTTTACGGTGGTACGAAAAAAGGTGGAAGAAGGAGAGTGACCTTGAAGTGCTGATTTTAAACTAACAGGGTATAATGTAAAAGCGCGTTCTTGAATCCCTCCAATAAGCACGCTTTGTTACGTTGTATCATTAATAGATGAAGCTGTGAGTTTTGGCGAAGCGGCAATGAAAATGCTGCTGTTAGTATTCGAAAGTTATTCACATGAACCGCATTTCGGAAGCACACATTAAAAAATGAAATACAAATACAGAGTGGATAGTTCTGATTTTTGATTTTAATCATTTTAATTTTTGCTCTTTAGCGTTACAAATTTGAGCGACAGAACAAGATTAGTACTGTCACGTGCATACGAGGTCGTAATGGAGTGAATGCACACAGAACCGATGATAGAGCTTGATAAAATTTATTTTCACGAAAGAAACGTAGACAGTCTTGACACTCTTCACACAAAAGTACATTCGCACAAGTATGACAGAGCAAAGTCAGCAGTACCGCTTCGAACTACTAAGAACGTTAAACACAATGCAGTGCAAAAACCTCAGATGTGAAAGCTCGTATAGTGATCTCTGAATACTCACAATACTCTGAGTTTTAACTCTAAACTCAAACCTGAACTAAACTGAAAATTGATGCTCTCTCCTGTTCTGTAGAGTTCCCCCGTCCACCGAGAAATTTCCAGTACCTTCGATTTCTCGAAATTGCTGGAAGGCATACGCAGTTACAGTTACATAGTGATCGGACCAGTTACAATTATATAGGAATAGGATAAAAATGTCACCAAATGGATATCAGTTTTGGCGATTTCTCGCCAAATTTGGAGACAAAAATTCGTCGCCGGAACCATCGCCAGCTTGGCACTATCCCACCAGTTTGGAGAGATAGTCATTTACTCGTACATCAATGTTAAAGGGACTGTTTTATCGGCTATGCTTTCCGCATCTAGAGACCTTTTATGTTGCATTATACAGAAGGTACTAAGGTTTACATATAATTTCACTAAAATTATTTGCATATGTAGGAAATTCGTAACAGTCTTTATAATCCCCCGTTGGCATTCATTTAATTATGAACTACGTAAAAATAGGGCTAAAATATATAAATTCTAATGAAAAATGTTCCAAGAGTAGACTGTGTCACATGCGTTGATCGGCGCTGATTGTGGCTTATACAAACAAGACACAGGTTTTTAGTGACAATTAAAAATCTCGCTATCTATTGTGAGTAAAATGTAATATTCTTTATCTCTCTCATAAATGCTTTAAAATACTAGTATATGTATTGAGGGACTGCGAAAGAATGCTGTAATTAGATACCCAAATTGTCTAAATTGAGGCCAATCTCTAGTTTAGAATTCCCTTCAGTCAACACATTGTTTATTGCGTACCTACTACTCATCCATAAGCTAAGAGCAATGGTCTGAAACTCAGATTGCAAGCTAGCCGAATACACGATCTGAAAGTAGCTAAAGGGCCGCAATTTAGGAAAAAAAAGAATGTTAACAAAACAAAATTTGCTAGTTAAAATTAAAACACAAATTATTACTTCATTTTTGTCAAAACATACATATAAAAATATAAAAGAAAAATACAAAGAAAAAAATTCAAATTTTTCCTTATTTTCTGCCTGAAATCTAAAGGTTGAAAGAAATCTGCAAGAAATTTCTGTCGGTCGCAGTTTGTAATTCAAATATATTGACAGCTAAATATTAAATTTTTAGACTAACGTTTCTTCAAATAATTGTAACATACTGAAGTCACCATAGATTAACTTACTTTTAAATTAAACTAAAAAGTAATATCGAAAACTTCCTAACAAAGGTTAAGAATTATGACAACTTATTCCCCTTTTTTTATGCATATCATTTTTTCTATGTTGCATACAGAAAAACGCATATTTGCACGTAAAGGATTATAAACTTCGCATATTTGAAATATTTGTATGTAAATAATTATAAACTTTTTTGTTTCTTACTACACCTTTCAGCGACAACGCTTGATGGCTTTCCAGTTTTCATAAAGTTTGCAACCTTTGAGGAAAATCTCTAAATATTAGTACCTTCATGTCCAGTTAGTTGGATTGATTATGCACCGGCAGTTCGGTATTTTCCAGTAGATTTATTAATTTTTAACTATGGAAGAAAATTGTGCACATATGAACCTTGCTCTCAAACAAAGCAATTATTCTTATTGCAGAAATTCGTAACGAAGGATATTTATCTTTTGACAAGTGCTAATAAAATTTAATCAAAGTCTTTGAATAAGATTTATATCACTGTGTAAATTAATTAGCTCCATTTCTGGATTTTCAGGATCGTTAAAATTTTAACCTTTTTCTTCAAATTTTTGTCATAAGAAAACTAATCAATTTACAAGAAGTATATTCAAGAGCCGTATAAAACTGAAGGGTCGCCCTCGGGATTCCAGTTTGGGACGACTGGCTTAGAATTCTTTTTCCTCAAAAGGCATCGAAATAAAATGCTGTATTTTTAACTGATGCCTTAATTCGTCGAGGAATTTCGGCCATAAAATTTCTGCAGAGAAGAAACATTTCAGTTTCTTGTTTTTCCTTCATAAATACCTCATGTTATGTACAGTGGACGTAACTTGAAGAGTTCCCAAGAGAAAGTAACTCGTAAAATACTTTTACTGCTCTATTAGACTGTTTTATGCTCGTAAATCGATGCCAAATGCGATTTTAAGCACAGCAATTTGACGACGTAAGCAGCTGTTTTAGAACTAAACTTTTCTGATCGAATTCGAACTGAATATCAGTCACATTTTTTTTTCATAGTTTCTTCCTTGATTTAGTCTTCAACCGCGAGAAAATTTTCCGGTAAGCAAGTTCGAGTGTAAATTGCGTTTGACTTGTCAGATTTTTTCCCCCTTTTTAAATAAAACGTTCGAAATATTTTTCACGACAGTTTATATCTTTCTAACCTATTCATTTAAGAATTCAGTTTGAATTATAGAATCTTTGAGACCTGTAAGAATAATGAGATATAAATAGGAACAAGATAGTTTATAGATATTCAACCAATCCAAAGAAACCTTTCTTTAGACAGTTTTATTAGGCTCGGTTTTACTTTTAGTTTGGATCAAATCTTGGAATTGATTTTCTGTCTCCTCTTAAGCCGAGGCGACTTTTTTTCAAATACATATTTTCTATTACAGTGTAATATTATATACTTTTTAAATACTTCCAAGTGTATATTGTTTTGATTTCGGTTATTTGACGCCCGAGCAAAACAGCAAGTACTGCCATTTAAGAGAAATATTTTTTCCGAGCCTTGTGTGCAAGCGATCGAATGAAATAAATGTGCAGCTACGTTCTTATTAATTAAGTATTTTCTTTGTGACAGAGGTGCAGGTTTCCTCACGAAGTAATAATTTACAATGAAAAGAGTATCATATTTTTTTCTTTATTTAGCTTTTGCTGTTTTGAACAGTTTATTTTAAATGTAACATTTTACGTTCCATGGCATCAACTTCTGAGCGACTCATTCTTAAACTAGTTGGAATGTCGTAACTGCTTAGTTTAAAATCGTTTAACTATAACTATATTAAACTTTAAAAGAGTCCTTTGGCTATTTTCAAAAATTATTATTATTATTATTAATGCTATGTTTTTGTTCTGAAGTTTGTTGGGCTCTTATAAACAGGTATTTTGATAAATAAAATTCAGATTTGTAAGAAGAAGTTTGAGAACCATGCTACATAAAATAATTACGCAGTTTATATACTAAATAAACCACGTAGGTAATTTATGCAAAATTCTCTTTCTCAGAATTAATTCAAGACAAAATAAATACTATCCTATATTTTTATCTTTTGAAATTTAATCTCCTAAAGTTTATCTCAAAGTATAAAGAAGGCTTTATATTCCAAAGGGTGTTACTTTCGATTCAAAACGGCAGCATTTACTCGAATAAGTAGTAATAAGTAATACTGTATGAGAGTTATAAATTATAAGAATGTTTACATTTTACAGTCTAATTATAAAAATGTTTATATTCAATTTACTTAAAATTCTCTCTTTGACAATTTTTATTTAAAATCCATCGCGGTTAGCTGGGTTCGACTCTAGGCGAATGGGCTGGCTTCGTATGGGCGGTTTCGTCATTCTTCCCACGTGCATAGTGTATACTAGCCAGTTTCCTTAGAAAGTCCTCCACGAAGGCGTCGCTCCTCGTAGCAGATAGCCCTGGTGGGCTTTTGCTATAATAAAACTGAACCAAACCATCGTTGCTAGGAGCCCCACAATTTTAGTTTGGTAGGTTTCATAAGTAGTTATTTTGATAAATAAATCTGCAGAATGAAAGAAAGGAATTTAATAATCATACTATGCAAAAGTTATTGTCCCTATTTTATGTTATTTGCATCATTTATTTATTGTAGCAGGGAAAATTCGTGAAACGCTTGCGGCCTGGTATTTAGACTAATAATTTCAGGAAAAAGTCCGCGTCCGAAGATTTATATTAGCATCTGGGGGGGGGGAGGGCATGTATATCAGAAACTAAACAACAACGCAGATAATTAATGATTAATTGAATAAGCTTCATATTACACATATGTAATTAAAATTCATATTTATGATCTAATGAAATTTTGGAAACGTATGCAGCACTGTATTAGATCAAGATTACAATTTAAATGTAGAGTGTTTTCATACACTATACCAGGCCTAGTCAATATACGAGCCCAGTGACCTATTTCATAGTTTCAAGTGACCCGCTCATGTTCCGAAAATCAATATATAAAAATAATATATAAAGCATAAATATGAAAAGAGCACCTGAAGAATACATTAAAAAAAACGAAAATACCTATCTAGTTATAATAGCATTGTAGTTTGATTACGAAGCTGCCGTAACAAGCACGCATTTTTGTTTTTAAAAAATAGAAGTGGTAATATAATTTCAAATCAAAATCCGTTTGTTTGGCAACGCCGATCCATATCCATAGTTCTAAAAAATGTCTTTGCCATTTTCTCTGCGTCCGAATTATAAATTCGAGCAAATATTTTCTTACGTGAAATTTATTTTTAGTAAGAACAGGAGAAGCTTAACTAACGAAAATTCAGATGCTTGAATTCGTCTTAAGATGACTAACTATAAGCTAGACTTGACTAAATTGACATTACAAGACATCATCGAGGCAGCCATTCATATCGAAGAGAAAAATAAAGTTCATTCAGTTATGTTTTTTTATAATAATTAGAAATACACTTAATAATACACTAAAATAATATTTAGTCTAAAGGGGCAATTTGCTCAGAAGGACTATTAATTTCGTTTTGGCATTTTAAATTGATTCACTACAAGCGTTGTTTCACTTTTCAAATTGTTGCCACCAAATATTATCGACCTGTATTATATTTAAAGAAATTAAATAATGAAGAATCTGAATAAATGTACGTAGGTTTCTCGCACTGTGATAAAACAAACGGTACTTAGAGCGATCAAATTTTGAATGACGTAATCCTACTGCGAATATGAAGTCCAAATTTGAAATTTAGAATTTGTTTTATTATCGATTTCATATTTTGTAAAACTTTAACGAATTTTTGATAAACAAACTCAAGGATTTCAAAGCGAGCCATGGCAACGTTGTACAGAAAAAACATTTTTATCTCCAGCGCGTGAGACAGTGTATTGGAAGTTCTAAAGATATGCTCATTTTAAAATTATTTTGCGATATTGCTCTTGAACTGAATTTCGTTGTTTAAGTGCGAAGAACATGATACTTAATAAATAAAGGTAACCCACAAAATGTTAAAATCTGAAACCTTTCAGATTTTTTCCTTTTTAAAAAAATTTTATTACGTTTCAAGTTTAAAGCGTTTTGTATTTATTTTCTCAGGGAAATTCATCTCATTATTCACCAAAGAAGACTGTATTAAAATGAAAATACCACTGACCCAAAAAGTCGTCTTAATACACTCATTTTGATTGATTTTGAGCCGCAGCCGAAAAAGGCTGCTGTCGCCTGCACAATAATGTACACAAGGAGATTCTAAAATTTCTGCCAAAAATATAAAGGCTAGTATATGGGACCGAAATACGCAGATTTTGCGAAACTCTGCAACGGATGACTGCTGACCCTATCCACTTGTAAACATCTTACAGCATTATTGCCATCTCTGCAACGACCTCCTACTACTTCTCACCGTATGACGGTCGTATCAGACGGTGTTTATTAATTCTCCCTCTCCCCCCCCCCCAAAAATGTTTTATGAAGTCACGATTAGTTTTTGACATGCACTCTTACATGTTCACATGCATTTTGTATGGCATTTATAAGTGGTAATGTATATTATATGTTGTTAATTACACTTATACCAACATTGTTAACATATATTAATGCCAAAGTAGAATTTTCAGCTATGCCTCAATTAATCTGTATACAGTTACAAAATATAAATGTAGCTACAAAATACTGAGTTCTGAATATAGGAAAAGTAAAATAACTAAAAAATAAACGCTGCAGAACTGAACATAGATATAGGAAATACAATACCATTTACAATTCTGCAACATTTTGGAAATATATATTTAAACCTATAGAAATTTAGAAACAAAATCTGATATATACACCGTAAGAACAAAACAAGATTACAAATAACGTAAATTTACGTAAAAACAAAAACAAGCTTGTTTATGATCAATGACAATGTACTTTACGTGCAAAACAACGCACATTACGTAAACATCAAAAACAATCTTCCCTCCAGAAGTCTAGCAAAACAAAGTAAATCTAAGTTCAATCTTTTACTTTGGATTATAGAATGAAATTACTGTATAGTGTATTTTTACGGAAATTCTAACGGAAAGTCACAAAAAAAATTATTTAAATATAAAAATAATTTAACAGTTGTAATAGAAACGAATAAAAGAAAACAGAAAATAGTGAAATTCATGCATTTATTTGACACTTCCAGAAAAATCTGATGTCCTAATCTAAACTATCTAATATAATGAATATCTAATTATCTACTGATATTCTAATCTAGGATTCTAAATCTTAAAAAAAGTCTTAAAATTCGAGAAAATAATCCATGAATAAATGAAAATAATCCATAGTGAAATTCATGCATTTATTTGACACTTCCAGAAAAATCTTATGTCTTAATCTAAACTATCTAATATAATGAATATCTAATTATCTAATGATGTTCTAATCTAGGATTCTAAATCTTAAAAAAAGTCTTAAAATTCGAGAAAATAATCCATGAAATCCAACCTGCTTACTGGCCTAAACATAATTTCTAATTTCATACTTTGCACATATTAACCTTACTATTTTTGATTAATTCATGCAAAAATATTTATACTTCTAATTGACTCAAGTCTTCACCAGGTTATGTCTTCGTGGCTATGTCTTCTTATCTATGATAAGCTATTTTGCATTATCAGAAAGACCTAAGCCATGAAAAAAAGAAAAGAATATGTAATTTGTTTTTGCAATTATTTGCATACTTTAAAGGAACCGCTTCGTATTCATAACTTCCCTCTTCATGACCGTAGAGTTCATTTGGGTATACTTTATTTTTGGAACCTTTATTTAATTTGCTTATTTTTTTCCAATATTCGCTACAATTCAGTGGTTTAAAATTGTTATTGTCAATTGCATATCCGTGATGAAATCCGTCATGTTCTCAGATACACGGAGTACTTTTCTCACTCATTGTTGTTTTTTATAATGTCGTTTAGAATAGCAATAATGTTTGAAATGTTTTGAAAGTGTAGGCAATACTTAACTTATGACATCTGCTGAAAGAAAAAAACATAAAACTTTCTCTCAGTTATTATCCTCTCTTCCTCCCTCCCCTCAAATCTTTCGAAGGAAACGAATGTCTTTCATTTAAACGACAGTTTGAACTAAAATGAAAAAAAAAAAAACTTTCCCAAGCGATTTTGTTGGGTTGACGACCTGCGAAAATAATTTCAAATCACGGTCATGGTTATGATTAAGCACCGCTGCTGTTCATTTTATGGAAATAAGTAGAAGGCTAAAAAGGAAATAGTAATAATAAGATCAAATAAAAATGTATATCGTTTTACACCTTTAACCCATTTAATGCTTATCATGATATATGTGAAACGGTGTACTTACTTGGCTTTTTTCAGCTCTGATACTCGACCGGAAGTATAAAAAGAATAACATGGAAGAAAATATTTTATTTTTTCCGCCTGATTCAGAAAATTCGCTGATCCGTGTTGCATCCGGTTGCAGTTAATTTATGTCGGCATTTAACAGCTAAAATCGGATATGCTTTCCCACAATAGAATCAGTTTATCAAATAAAAGTAGTTTAGCAGAATCGTCTGCACGGTTGTTGGAATTGTAATAAAGCAGAACAAATTAAAATATCAAAGGCACCAGGTCACAGAGGAAAGGTACGATGAATAATAAACGAAAATGGTTTATTAGTGGAGTATAGGTGAAACATAATATGGTTACATTTATTCAAAAAGAATTTTTTCAAAGTTATATAGAAAAAACTGCTTTTGATTTTAATGATGACATATAATTTAATTGTATTTATATTATAGAATTCGTATTTAACAAATCTTTTATGAAAACCAAAGTTAATAAAACGGCACTTCTGCTTTTTCTGTGAATATTATAAAGACGATAATAAATGTTGATCAGTTAAGTAAAGAATTTGATACATAGTATTTTTGCTTTCTGTAATGGAAAAAAACTAAATTTATAAGAATTTGTCTTTCTGTCTGGCGATATCGAAATTCTAATCAAAGTAGGTTTTCACTATAACCTCTGAATATAAACACGAATCTTAAAAGTATGTATTATTAAGCGACAGAGAATGATGCCAGTTTGAATTAAGCAAAATTGAACTTATTATTAGCCCAAAGGGCGTTAGCCCAGAAGTACTATTAATTTCGTTTTGATATTTTGCATCAAAAATTTCAAATGTCCGTTTCCCTTTTCAAATTGTTGCCACCAAATATTATCGCCCTGTGTTACATTTAAAGAAATTAAATAATGAAGAATCTGCATAAATGTATGTATGTTTCTCACATTGTGATAAAACAACGCTACCTAGAGCCATCAAATTTTGAATAACGTAATCCTCCACCGAATATGGGCATCTAGAAACCCTAATTTGAAATTTGTTTTATTATCGATTTCATATTTTGTGACACTTTGACGAATTTTTGACTAACAAACTCAACGGTTTCAAAGAGAACAATGACAAAATTGTACGGGAGAAAAAAAAAATTATCTCCAGCGCTCGATATTGTGTATCGGAAATTCTAAAAATATGCTCTTTTTAAATTATTTTGTGATATTGCTGTTGAATTGAATTTTATGGTTTGAGTGCGAAGAACGTGATGTTTAATAAATAAAGATAACACACAAAACGTTAAAAAGTAGGCCCCCTTTGGACGTAATATAAAATCTGATTTTTTTTTTTTTAATCCGACATGTGTATTACATCTTGTGACAAAATATTACTGTTTTTTGTAGTAGGACTATTAACAGGCTTTCTTGAATTTTGTTTCATAGATATTTTCTATATAGCTAAAATCATTTTAGGCTGGAATTTGTCTAAATTGCGAATAGAAGTTTTCGTCAAATAAGTATGCATAATACTGTGCAGTGAAAAACATAACGAAAGCAAAGAGGGCTGCTCTTAGTAATCGAGGTTTAATTAAAGAAAATCATCGGTTTCTGCCTAATTTTGGTTCTAATTTTGATGGAAACATCCTCGCGGGGGAGAATAAGTGTCAATTATTAGCCAAAAAGTATGAGTTGTATAATTTATTTTGGTTGTTTTAAATAATTGTACACATCGTGCACATCTCATTACACTGTTTATCAAACTTCTGTTAAATAATCTACGTACTGCAATCAGTATAAAAATATAAAGGACACGTTTCGTTTATATGTAAGAAATATGGAAGTAGATTTTAGAGAAGTATTTAAATATAATACAGTAAGTGGTTAAGATTTCTAATATCAGATGAAAGCATTTTTACTTCGTACATTCTTCGCCATTAGAACAGACGAATGTTGAACAACAGTGGGGCGGTGTATCTCCAGATTTTGCGAAAATCTAAAGAGAATGGTGGCATATAATTTTTCAAGTCACGGTTTAGTGATAAATGTGTTGAAATCAATAATCAATCTAATTTACTATGTTAAAATATCGCAAAGAAAATCTAACCAAGTACATTAAAACTCAAATCAAAGAATGCTCTTTTCTTGTGATCTTCAATCTACGACTAATATCGACTTCTATGAGTCTTGATTAGTAAATCAAACTGATTGCCATAGGCCAATAGCGGTAGTAATTAAGAAATGATGCCCTCTGGCATCAACACCCGGAGGCGAGAAGGATAAGCATAATCAGATTAGCAATATTAAACTGGCATTGTTACATCAATGGCATTTGAACATTAAACTCAGGCAATAATCTTTAGAATTGCAGGAAGACGTTTTCCTTTAAAATGTTATTCTAGTTTATATTAACTGGGTTTTTTTGTAGCGTAATGTAACAACATACTAAAATAAATGTGAAGTACGAAGCGGTTAAAAACGACTTAAACAACTTTTAAAGTAGATGAAGAAAATCAAAACAGACTAATTTTGCGCAGTGTCAGCCACAAGTGTCATCCAAATGTATTAAAGGGGAAAAATAAAAAATAAAAGAATAAATTCGAGATATATTCATAGTTGGAAATTCAATCACAATTTTGATTTGGGTTCTGCTAAAATTATCCAGATTAGGAAATTGGATTTTCTTGAAGCTTTTCACATTCACAAAAATTTATCCTGTTTAGTCAATAATGTCTTCATTTCCAATCCAGTCTTGCCTAATGTTTTCAAAATTCTACTAACTTAACCCTTCATTTTTCGTTACTATTCCTGGCGACAGATGGCGCTATCGGCTCTTCCACTGGTCGCCTGTAAGGTATAAATATGATCGACATTCGCTTTCTGAATGTCGGCGCTAGCTGTCAAGTCAATCAGAGCAGATCATGCCATAAAGAAACTGCAAGACCTACTACCAAGCATTGAAAGTTGGTGTACCAACTGGAGGATAGCCATTAACGCGAATAAATCCCAACTACTCATCATCAGAAGAAGGTATACTAAGTCCATAATAAACAGAAAATTAATATTGTTTGGCGAAGAAGTGCCGCAGGTGCAACATGCAAAGTACCTAGGCGTAGTATTAAACAGTAAGCTCAACTGGGATAACCACATTAAAGAAATCAAACGTAAAGTTTTCACTGTTATTAATAATTTATTACCGCTTCTAGGCCGAAACTCGCAGCTAAACTTAGGTCAAAAGAAACTTGCCTATACGTCTACGATTAGGCCGATCATTACGTATGCATCGCCTGCATGGGCTACTGCCTCCAAAAATAACATCAAAAAGCTACAAATTATACAAAATAAAGTTCTGAGGATCATTACTAGCGCACATTACTACGTTAGTAATGCAACTCTTCACAGGGACCTAAAAATATCTACAATTGCGGAATTCCTACATAAGAGCAACGAAAAATTCTTCCATGAGGCCGTCAGATGTTCGCATATGAATAGTATGCAAATTTTTTACTATCAAGTGATTCCAGAAGATACTGAATTGCGCCCCCTTACTGCCCATCTCCTTGGTGACTCGAATTTTCCCACTTAGCAGTTTGCATAATATAACTGTAGTTAATTATCTCTGTATACACTTTTAATGATCTTTTTACTTTCTCACAAATCAAGATACCCAAGTCACATCAACTCTCGTCAGCCGTAAGCACGCTTTGCGTTCCCTCAAGAGCCTTGCTCTGTTAGTTTCTATTTCTGCGATCGTTCTTCCCCCCCTTCGCCATTCTGCACCTTCCTCCTATTTTACGACAGCCTTAGTGATGCTCCTTCTGTGGATTCATTTTATTAACTGAGCCGGATAAACTGCCCATATTGGCGGTATTTCGGCAAAACGTAATCAGTCAGTCAGTCAGTTTCTGAATGTTGCAGAATTTTTGCTCTTGATGAAGGGGGACCCATTTTGCCCTAGAAATCGATTGGAATTTTACAAAATCTACGCCGAATGCAAGGTTGTCGTTTTACATTGTTTTATTTACCACGTAATAATATTACCCAAAGTTACGTTACATTTGCTTTTACTTTCCTCCACTCATTTCTTTGAGTGTGAAATAGTTCCTTTCCTCCAGCTGCTGATTTTTTTTTTTTTTCTTCTTCTAGAGAGATCTATGTCTCATTGCTTTCGAGATTTGTTTCCCCAAAATCTAAGTCGAAATCAGGCTGCTTTTCGGTCTAATTTTAAAATCTATAGTCTCTTTAGCATTAAATAAATTAAAAAATGCAATATCTTCTCATTGTGTACCCTGGAATCCTTTTGTTAGACAAACGTGGACAAAGTTTACCAAAACATTGTCATGTGTATTTTAGTCTACATGTACGCGTTGTCAGCTAAACGTACTTAAATGCGCTGTTAACTAGATGTTATGTCGGCTAAATGTCCCTGTAGGGTAAATGTGCCGAGGCTAAAGGTGCTGTCCACTAAATATCCTATCGACTAAATGTCTCTGCTGGCTAAGTGTCCATGTCGGCTGAATGAATGTCCGTGTTGTCTAAATGTCCTGTTGATTAACTGTGTCGGCTAAATGTCAGCATGTGGACAGCTTTTGTGATCATATATTTGTGTAAAAGTGTAGTTTTGTATTCCTGATTTAGCTTTTATGTCTGCCGAAGACCTGTTGACTCACTTTATTTAAGCCATTATGCAAATTATTTAAAAAGAAAAAAAAAAGAAAGAAAGAAGCTTCTTTCTGTAGAATTAAATAACTTTGCAAACTCTTTTAAAAATTATGAGTTGAACAAATTTGTATAGTTTAGATATCTTCTTGGCAATCATTAACTGTAACTAAATTTTAGATAGGCTGGCAGCGAATTATTGCTAAGTCTGAAGTGACAACTGAAACTTGCGAAAGATGTAAAAGGCCCTTTATTGCAAACTAAGAACAGAAGACACACCTGGTACAAATCAGCCAAACACTTGTGGCGAACTTAAAGTACGGCAATTTCAAATGTGAAATTTAAATTCAAATAATTTAGTAGCCCAAGGCTACACAGATCACGGCTCAAAACGTAACCGGCGTAGATATCAGCTACAGGCAATTATAATTCAAAGTCCAAAACTGCAAATCTTATGTTATCTAGCAACCTAGTAACGTGGCCTCAAGGGGCAGAACATGCACTGTTTTGCAATCAAAACCTCACTTGAAATACACGCAAACTAAATTTGTATTTTGGCGGAAAAACGAAAGGAAGAAGTGACAGTAAAGATCCAAAACATAAAGTAACTGGTTCATTAACACAAAGAAACCTTATAAATTGGACTGTAAATAAAAAGCATTTTTATCTGTATGAGGTGTATGTTGTTAAAAAATTAAATAAAGATTTAAATTATTAAGAAATGCGTTTACTGCTTTGAAGTTGTTCAATTAAGCAATTAAATTAAGTAAACTTTAAAGATATATTAAAGAACTTATGCTTTACCACGCTGAGAATTGATAATACGCATAACTGCATGGAAGATAATTGAAAAACCTTTCCTTTCGCTCAATCATAACAGTTGCAGAAGATATATAGAAAGTAGGGAAGCGTAACGTAAAGTAGCGGTTCAAAAATTTTAGAAATAATCTACTAGGAACATAGGTGAGGTAACAAGAATTAGTTTAATATTCATTAAAATTCTGGAATAGTTTCGAAGTTTTAATATATAGAACCTTTTTTTCGTCTGCAGGAGTGCAAATGATGAAAGAGAAACCGGTGCTTAGGTAGAACGCGCTCACTTTTAGGTGATTATAAGAATTGTATTCTTGTTTCTTTTCTTTCCATCGATTAGTAATAAAACTGCAAGTATTTTACAGAAATTTAACTTTCGTATCCTTTTTCCTTCTTACAATAAAATTCCTAATTCCACACTTGAAAACCCTATTCCGGCTATGAATACCTGGGATATGTACAGGATTCCTTGCCAGTGTGATTTAATGTGGTCTAATTTAGTTTACACTGATTTAGTTTGACATGGGTCTTACATTTGTTTTATATTGGTCTGACATTGTGTTACATTGGTCAACATTTTTCTTACATTGGACATTAGTCTCACATTGTCTGGACATCAGTCTGATTTTGATTTTGTTTGACTTAATTAAATTTATGTTAGTTTAGTTTGACACTAATACTTAGTTTTACATTAGTCAAGTTAAGAGTGACTTAAAATTTCATGCTAAGGAACATCAAGCATATGTTAAGAAAAAAGAAAATAATAAATTCCTGTTACTCAAACCTGTTGGTCAAAAAATCACATTTTTCATTTTTCTTCAGCCAAAAATATTAAAAAAATCATCTTCCTTCTGCGAATTAGGTTTTCTGAAGGCATTTCACTTTCCTAAAACTTCAGTCCTAGTTTACGTTCCCAGTTTCAATTCGTCTTTACCCTCAGCTTTTACGAAAATTACACTGCTCGGCATTGAAAATGCAACATCAAGAAGGAGTGGCCAGAAATTTATGCAAACTTTAGAGTTGACGCACGTCACTGAGTTATGCGAATGATGTGAAATGTGCAGCTCTCCGACGCACGTGAAGTAAGATATAAGGGAAGGAACGTGCAGAATGGGCAATATTCGTGTCGTTATTTCTGCCAGACGAATTATCGAAGAAAGTTGTTTTTTGTCGCGGAGGATATGTGTAATAGGAGAGAATGCCAGGCCACCATCAACGAAGGCACTTCCAGCAGATAGACGATTTTACGAGGTGTATGGTGATCGGACTGAGAAGGGCGGGTTGGTCCTTACGTCAAATCGCAGCTGATACCCACATGGATGCGAGCACGATGCATCGGCTCTGGCGAACATGGTTGGAACAAGGAAATGTGGGAAGAAGAAGGGTGCAAGTGCAGCCAGAATGACGTCAACAAGCGTGGATCGACGCATCCGCGGACAAGCTGTAGCGGTCCCCCAAATTCACTTGTACCGCAATTCTGCCGCATGTACAAGATACCCTGGATGTTTCCTTGTCGACCAGAACCATTTCCCGTCGATTGGTTGAACGCGGCCTGCACTCACGGCGTCCATTAAGAAGACTGCTATTGACCCCACAGCATACACGCCAACGTTTAGAATGGTGCCGGACTGGAGCGATTTGGATGACAGAATGGCGAAACGTCGTGTTGTCAAATGAGTCACGCTTCTGTTTATCCAGTGACAGTCGTCGCATACGTGTGTGGCGTCGACGTGGAGACAGATCTAATCCGGCAGTAACTATGGAACCCCCACTGCGCGACAACGGGGCATAATGGTTTGGGGCGCTATTGCCTACGATTCAAAGTCAGCTGTAGTTCGTATTCAGGGCACTATGACGGCGCAACGATACTTGGATAATGTACTG
>KK118376.1:92562-143671 GCA_000611955.2 Stegodyphus mimosarum | reverse complement strand
AAAAAAAAAAAAAAAAAAAAAGCAAAATCAGTCTTTTGAGGCACAGATTTGACACAATCATTTCAGGCAACGCCTAAAAGGCGAATAGTGCAATATTTAAATATCAGTAAGACCGACTTAAAATATTCAGATCTAGAAGATAATAAGAGAGCAAAGTTCAGAGTTTCTAGTATAAAGGGCACCCAAAAAAGAACAGTAAGGTGCCACCTCAGCTGAACACCGTTAAAAAGGTGGGCAGCATTTGGGCGTAGGGCGGAATCTCCTTTTATAACTTAACGATCTAGTGTAAGTTCTAAATTATCAATTTTCCGCTGAACTGCCACGTTATAAAAGTTTTGTTGCCCTTCGGAAGTGGTCTTTACCATAATTGACTTTAATATTCCTAGGAAGATTGATGTTTCGGGTGAAAAACTGTACTTCTGTCATTTTTTATTTCACGGGATTTGTAGTTAAGCATATCATAAATGGCTTTCAGGAGAAATTTCGAAAAAAAATATACATTGTAAATTAATAAAAACTAAAAATAGAAAAGAAATCGCCTCTGATGTAAGCAAGGAAGAAATTAAAGAAATGTGCTTTTAAACTTCACACATCGCTTCACAGATAAACGCAAAGAAACAAATATTTCATCACGCTGGATCCAATCTGCGTTTTTTAAAACTCTATTTTAATAACAAAAGTAAATTCAGTGGCAAACTCCTGTTCGAAGCTCCTGAAAAAGTATTTAATTTCGACACGGTTCACCAGGTTTGTCTAAAATCAAAACAAATTGGATAGGATCCATTTTGTTTTTCCCTGTGGGAAAACTGTAAAATTATAACCTACTTCCTTTTGAAAACTGGAAATTATTCAAGCCTACTTGGATAGAAAAGGACGAAATAAGGAAGTATTTGTTTATTTCTTATTAAAGATTTTAACGATAAAAGAAATGAAAGAAATTTTTTAAAGAAAGCATTCTAAGTTAATCATTCTGACTCATTTTTAGCTTTTCTACATTTGTTAAACAAAAACTAGTGGGCTACAGCCAGACCAAATTTCATAAGTCATGTAGCCCTGAAAAGCAAATGTATCAAAACATTTCAGTATGAATGATATCAATTCATTCTTTCCAAGCAACAACAATTCATAAATATTTTTTTATTCCCAACCAGAAAACAAAAACTTTTAACACTTCAGATTAATACGCATGACGTCATTATTTAAATTTAATGTAATATAACAACATTTTCTCAATATAAACAAAACAATGAATGTGGCATTAATATATCATGTCAATAATACTAACCTGAAACAAAAAAGTTGCTAACAGCTGCTGTTTATTTAAAATGCTGACATTAAAGAAAAAATTTCGACATACAATGACGTCACATAAAATCGCGTGCTTTCTTCAACGTCACAATATGAACTTATATAATAATAATATGTTTAAAGTTTGGCAACACTGGTTTTATTTCATATTTTTAGTCCAAAGGGATTTAGTCCCGAAGGACTATTACTTTCGATTTGCGATTTTGCGTCGGAAACACAAAAACGGCGTATCACTTTTCAAATTGTTGCCACTAAATGTTATCGCTCTGCATTAAATTTTAAAAAATGAAAAATCTGCATAAATGTATGCATGTTTTTTTTTTTTTTTTTTTGACGTAGCTTTCTCTTCAAAAATCGTCTGCGTGCGTTGCACGGGAAAATAAAAAGGAATTTTAATTAAAATTCTAAATAAATAGCCAAATAAATGTGAAATTCGTAACAATATTCTCTAAAACTTTAACGAATTTTTCATTAACAAACTCAAAGATTTCAAAGCCAGCAATACCAACGTTGTACAGAAAAACATTTTTATCTCCAGCGCGTGAGAGCGTGTACCGAAATTTCTAAAGATATGCTCAATTTAAAATTATTTTGCGATATTGCTGTTGAACTGAATTTTATGGTTTAAGTGCGAAGAACATGGTATTTAACAAATAAAGGTAACACACAAAATGTTAAATAAACGTCCCTTTGGACGTAATTTAAAATCTGAAACATTTCAGATTTTTTTTTTATTTATCTTTATTGTAAAACTTACGAATTTTTTATTAACAAACTCTACGATTTGAAAGCGAGCAGTGGGGACACTTTTCGAAAAAAGCAGACTTTTATCTCCAGCTCGCAAGACTGTTGCCACTAGGAAAAATGACTGCGAAAATCAGCGTTTTCAGAGTTTTTAATTAATATCTCGGCTGATTAAAGTCGTACGAAGATGATAATGGTCGAAATGGCTTCCCAAGAATTTTCGGAATCGGGAATAATATATCTAATATTTGGCAATGCTACTTTTATTTCATATCTTGTAAAACTTTAGAAATTTTTTAAGAAATTCTACGATTTCTAAGAGAGCAGTGGTAATCTTTTCAAAATAAAAACAGATTTTTATCTACAGCATGCAAGACTTTACCACTCGGAAAAATGAGGGCGAAAATTAGAATTTTCAGAGCTTTTAATTAATATCTTGGCTAATTAAAGTCGTTCGAAGATGAAAATTGTCGAAATGGCTTCCCACGAATTTTTGGAATCCAAGTATACCTCTCTCCAAGCTCAACTCCGAAGGAGGTAATGCCACAAACAGGCAAACAAATAGATAGACGCGGACAGATTTTAATAGTATAGATAATGATTCAAAAATTTTAACTTTGGTTTTTGATGATCTAATATAACAAAGATGTGTCACTATCTGTTGCTATTGTTGCTAATCTCTTATCTTGTCTATGAACGGTTTCATGAATGCTAAATCAGGGTGGGTCAAAAGGTAGCTTGTCTTTGCCCATAGGTTAAATCTGGTGTCACAGACTAGGCTTATAAGAGCTAGGCTTCGGTTACTAAATTTTCAGCGGCCACACCTTTATTCTGCTCCCCATAAAAACAAGGAATATAGACTTTAAATGCTGCTGAAAAAATACTTAGGGTCCAAACTCTTTCTTAGCATCTAACCAATCCAAATCTGGCCATTGGTCTTAAGCACCCATAAAGGCAATTTGATTTAAACCAATTTTGATCAAGAACCCGCTCAGAGAAATGAAACCGGAAGTATATCCATCTTTCTAGTCACAGCCTCTCGAGAGAACTACCGGAAAGACGTAGTTTAAGTACTTGTACTGCAAAGAACTGCAGTTACAAGTGCTACGAAAAGCAAAAGACGCTTTAAGTAAGAAAATTGTAGGAAATAGACAATGCTCTTACCCAAACAAGAAATAGAGATAGCAAGTGATGAATGAGTTAATTCCTTACAAAATTAAATTCTTATCTGGAATTTGGACTATATATCTTGTAAGACTTGCATTAATGTGTGATCATTGATGTGGCAGTCAACTTCAGCTTATTAATATCGAATGTGATGCTGCTACACCATACCTGCGTGAATGAAGAAATAATGATGATGTACCAGAAGAAAAACTGAAACATTTCAGAAAATTAGCAAAGTTTAAAAAAATCTTGAACTGTAAAATGCATCTGATTACCCTTTGCCAAGAGGAGGAAGTACTGTAAAAATTTTCTGTCTCAAACAGAAAAAGATCCTAGTCCAAAAACGAAAAATTCTACTGTAGTTAATTTATACAAAGTATTCCATTTGTTCCAAAAAAAAGGGGGGGGAATACCTTAAATTCCACTAGTCCATAAAACTGTAAAATGAGTAATTAATTAAATAATCAGGAGATAAGTAACACAAAATTAAAGTCGTTCCATGTGGCAAACTTGTGGCAAACAAAGAAAAAAATCAAAACTGAAGCAAAAGTAAATTAATAAAATTGATATAGTATTAAGTAATAAATAACAGTTTAAAAGTTCTTTGGTCCCTTTCAAGGCGCAACGGAAAGATTTTTCAACTGAGCAAGTTCCTGAATTATATCCGGATGAGAGAATACGTATATATTTATATGAAAGCAAAAATTCCTGTTAAGTTTTTAACCTGTCTGTTCTACCTGTGCTGGCATATCAGTGGTTTACAAAACTAGCTTGCGACGTCCAAAGATACCTATTATATTTCTTGTAGAAGCATGTATTGAATTTTTTAAACTAATTCAAATTTCAGTCGAGCTTTCTTCATAAGAACTATTATTAGAAATAGTCAAGAAAACTTTAGAATTTGTCGTCATACTTTATGCGATCATAAATATGTCTTCTCTTTCGCTGTGGATTTTATTTCAGACAGCAGTCGCCATTTTCTTAAGAGCAAAAACAACTTCAAAAGTAATCTTAACATTCAAGAGATAACAAGTTAAGAAAGCATAGAGGAAATCGTAAATTATGTCGAGACCTTCGTTCACAGACTGCGAAATAAAATATTTTTTCTTCATTAAGCGCACTACTAATAAACTGAAAGCATGGCTTTTAGACTATTATCTAAGCCAACTTCTATGTGAGTGTGAACTATTTGCAACTCAAAAGGGTGATCTTTTAGGCTATCAGCCGCTATCTAAATGTTAATTATTCAAAGATGAAACTCGCTTATCATTCGAGGAAAAAAAATCTGTTTTTTTTAGTTTTTCAGGAGCAGCTAATTTACTTTAGCTGTTGTACGGTTTTTAGATCAGCCAAAAATTAAATTAATGTTCCTTTGAAAAAAAAGATTCTTAGTTATTCTTACAATGAGAATTTAAAAGAAAGGATCTTGAACAATTTGTTTGCAGCACTATAAACATTTAGGTAAACTTCTACACAGAGATGATGACCTTTTAAGAATAATGACTATTCAAACGGTTGTTGAAATTTCGAATGCTTTATTCTTAAGTTTTGTTTAAAAACTAAAAATTGCTAAGAGTTCAGCTAAAAATAAAATCAAATATTTTCAAAAATATACGCTACATTCCTTCTGCCAAACGCCTAGAATACTATAACCAGCATTCTGTTAAAATTTTTATTTTAATTTAAAGAATTTTCAAAAATTTACCCATAACCAAAAATGATTTGTTTCTGTAAAATTGAAATGACTGATTTTTTTAAAAAAAAAACTTAATTTTAGGAAAGTGATTTTTTTTAATGAAAATCGGAAAAAGACTTAAGTTTTCCTAAAGAAGCGATTGTTGTCCTCATTATAATGCTCTAAGATTTTACAATTCTTTATTTCAGTTAACAGCATTGGCAACAATTAGTTAAGTTTAAACTATGTTTAGAACGCATAAATCCAGTTTCCTCTGTTTGTCATATTTCGTCGCATCGATATCATAATCGCATTTGTTATCTGTACGTAAAAGCTCAAAGGCTATTGTATTTTACCCATATAGTAGGCATTTTATTTCTAAATGCATTTTTTATTTTATTAGTCTGGTTCCTCTTATTTTTCTGTAATAAAAAGTGTACTTTGCTGAAATACATAAGAGTGGAGGCAGGAGCATGGGATAAAGGAATGGAATTTCTTTTGTAAACATAAGACTAATAAAACTTTCTCTTGATACTATGTTGAGTTAATTTTAACACTTTTTTCACTTATTTTTATTTCCCAATGTAAAAGAATCCTGAGACAATCATATCTACATCCCTTAGTGAAACTTTCTTTGCATTGACGAACCAAATTTGTACGCTTTCTTCTCTTCGTTTTCGATAATATATAGACTTTTTGTGGTTGCAGTCATTTAAGCAAACCATTTAAACATTCTCCATTTATGTCCTCTTAAACTGATCTCATACTGGGTTCTACAAATTGTTCTGCGTTGACCTTTGTGCCTCGGCAGAAGCTGGCGAACATTGTGTTTTTAGCTTTTTTAAGTTGTAAATTTTGTTTATTATTTTATTTATTGTTGCTATAAAGGTATTTAAAACTCTGCAATTGATTTCTGCGTCGGCAGATTTTTCCTGTTATCAACGATTTAACTTTAGAAATAGTAGAAACAACACGTACCTTTTTCGGTTATTCGTTTGAAGTCTTCTTTCTATGCAGGGTTTTCCCTTTCCGATTAATAATGATGCTTATTTTGCGCTTCAAAATTTTAATATTAGGCATTTCACAATGAGTTTGAATTGCGGAATAAAAATATTTCTCTTCGGGAAGCGTTGAACATATTTTTCAATCCATACCTTGTTTATATGAGAAATTTTGAAAGAAGAATAAATTTAAAAGAAGCAGACGATATTTCTCATTTCAAATAATAAGCTGTTGCCAGAAATTTTTATTCCGAAACATTTGTTTTTTTGTAACTCTTTATTGAAATCGTTGTAAAAATGTGTAAATTCTCTCCGTATTTAATTTTACGTTAAAGTTTACGTTAAATAACTGCAATTCTTATAAAGATCATCACATATTAAAATTGTTCAGCTTTTCCTTTATAACAAATATTGTTAATTCTTATTCATATCTTACCGCTTCGTACATTAAAATGAGATGATAATTTCTTTTGAACAAATTATGTAATATCTATACATATCTATACATAATAATGATTACGTAATATCTATACATAGCTATACACAATCCCCTCTAGGCCTATCCAATTACAAGCTACCTATCGACTGGGCTGTCACATTATTAGATCACTATTTTATATCTTTCCAACGCAGCTGTAGATCGTGATGTCGCCCGTGATCATAAAAATAGGTTCACGCTCACGAATAAATTTTGCAATCCTTATTTAATATTTATAGGTGTATTGTAAAGAATAATGTTTTTCCCGTGCATACGGTCATAGTGAAAATGATTAGCCCATCCAGCTACAATTGGAAATTCCATGTTTCAAATCTTCAAGAAAACGTAGTTGATTTTTCATGCTTTCTGCTCTGAAACACTTTAGTTTTTTCCGAGCAGATGGTTGGTGCCAATAGAAGTAGTACTAGTTTGTAGTTCTATGGTTCTATTACTACTACTACTACTACTATTACTACTACTATTCCTACTGGCATAACAGCTCAGGATGAGTCGTAATCCTCCCTAGAGTCTTCTTATGTTCTGCTCTCCTTCTGGTCAAAGTTTCCCGCTGTTGATTTTAATAATACTAAAGTCACTACAAATGAAGTTCAAACATCGAATCCTGGATTTTCTGATTTGTTTATCCACTAGGTTTTTAGTTGAAAATTTCAACTGGTAAAGAAGAAGAATTTATACAGAAAATATGACTGGCAAATTTCATGCGCTAATCGTCTGCATCAACAATATGAATACCAATAAATATATCCCTTTGTACTTTATGCAGTCATTCCCCGTAGTGATACTATCAACATACACTACATAAACAATTAACTGCAGTCTTCATGACATTTGCGGGCAAACTTGATACAAATATGAAATACATACGAAAATAATACCTGGAGCTGTGTCATCTACCAGCAACATTAAGGCATAACAGGAGTGCGGACTTCCGACACTTTTACAGAGAAGAAAATATTTCAAGTTTACAAACAAAGCCAGGAGCCAAGACATGGGGCACATCTACAGAAGGACCTTTGGAAACTGGCACAACGGGTCCAGACTCAAGAGGTCATCTTCTCTGAAATACAACAATAAGATCAGAGCAAATATTGCTTTCAAACATGACACGTACATTTTCCTTCAAGAGCCTAACCTGCCCTCTTACATCCCCATTAACACCAAAAGGAATCTCGACCTGGTGGAACATTGTACAAAAAAAAAGAAACTGATGCTGTTATCAAAGCAAAAGGTACTCGAATAATTGAGTCCTTTTTGGGAGCTGATTTGGTAAAAGTTTACATAGATGGTTCATCAAATGAGACTATCCAACAGGGTGGAGCCAGTATTCACATCACTCTGCCAAATGGAGCAATTATACTCCAAAGCCATGGAGCAGGCAACATCGCTTCCAACTTCACATGTGAATTAAGAGCAATCGAGGGGGCCCTGAGAATTTACATCGACTTAAATTATAATGATATAGCCAGCGGGCTTGTAATTTGCTGCAACTCTAAGGCTGCCCTAGAGGCAATACTACAAGGACAATCAAAACTCACCCAGGATGTACACCAACACCGAGAAACAATCAACCAGATGGGAAAGACGTGCATTATGCAATGGATACCTGCACACGTCGAAATCGATGGAAACGAGACAGCCAATGAACATGCTAAAAAGGCAAGAAATCTCAACAACTCAATCTACGTCACTCTTGAAGATGCTAATGCAATTGCCAGATATAGACTCAAAGAGAAATCTATTAAGAAAGACCATCAGATATGTGAGATTGATGCAAAGAGAGAAATCGCAAAGACCATTACCAGATTGAGAACCTGCCATTTTAGAGAAATGAAAATTAATGAAGATGGTACCAGATCATATAGAACTTGTAGAAACTTCCCTGAAACGGAGCTTTCTCCAGAACACATCTTCAACTATCCGGCAATACTTGCAGCTCTGCAAAGTTTGGGGGAATTTCCTTTCTGGAGAAGAGCTGTAGCGTGAAAAGATTGTCGAACTGGCAAAAGCAGTGATTTCCACGCATGGATGTATTTGACTTCTGAAGGGGGCGACATCAACCATCCAACCACATACATATACACAATTAAGTAGAATTCCCATCTGCAGTAGTTATTCTAGATAACATGTAATTGTACTGCAGTTAACGTTAAGATTAAAGTTAAGCCTGCTATAATTTGGTTCCTATCGTTATTTAATCACCACTAGAAGTACTATATCTGTAATTTCTTTTTTAATTATTATTCACTCAAATAACTTTTATTTCTTTTGTTCCAGTTGTCTGCGTATCCAAGTTGAAGAGCTGCATGTACAGCACGAAAGAAAACTCTACGGAGCGTGTGAGAGATCTCCACGACAACTTTTACATGCGAGGCACAAGCAAAAATTCAACAGGTAAGCTATAAATATTTGGAGAAATATGACATTGATTAACCATGCATGTTCTTCGATAAGTCAAATTTAATTCCTCTTCACCACCAATGAAATCAAGTTTATAGTTTCTATAATGTAGATATTTAGTGATTAAATTTCGAATTCAGTCAAAAATTGCTCATGTGGAGTTTATTTATATTTCTTCGGGTTTCTGTTTACTGATAACTCTTTTTTTATTTTTTGATCTGCGGTTGTCAACAGTAAAATAAAAATTCAGCGAGAAAAGATTGTAAAATTATAAAATATACCTCGGGAATGGCATAATTTAAATTTTAACTATTCGAAAAACAGTGAGATTTAAAAACCACTTACGAAAGTGCGCTTTGTTGCATAAAAGCGCTATGGGAAATATCTAAGAATTTTGACAGAATGCCATTGAGACCTTCGCTGGGCCTGTTGTTAGGTAAAACATAAAATCTGTGTGATGTTCTTTATTCGTCAGCAAACAGTCATTATAGTTCGATCACCTCATCCGCAAACATAAGCGCAAACACGTATGCGCCATTCAGACCGAATTATTCTCAAAATAGGGTGGAAGGATTGGGACTTTTTTCCCTCCAGCATATCTTTTTCTGCAGATGAGAAGACATGTGATCTTTCACGTCGCAGCAAGTAATAACGCCCCTTTTAGACAAGTGTATGTGTTTTGGCAGAATGCCAGTCAGGGCTGCGTTTGAGACAGTCTGACTACAATAATATTGCGGCCATTGTAAAATACCAAAATATCTACCTAGTTTTTAACGATTCAACTTGTTATTCTGAGTAAATACTGCAGTATTATATTTTGAGAATGTAGGTTAGCAGCTATGAGTTGATAGTGGTTTGAAAGATCATAATTTCTATTAATTTGTGTCCAAAATTTAGCTTTTTTAAATAACGTATTCAACTTGGATTGTTTTAAAACGAATTTAACATTTATATTGTTACGTGCGTACGGGTTCGTTATATATTGAATGCACAAGTCGTTAAAAAGTTAACAAAAATTTATTCTTTCCACAAGAAATAAATTAAAATGCTGAAATATTTCTTCACAGATCTTCGCACAATATCACAATATCTCAAACGTTTAGCAAAAACTCAGTTCAAAACAGATAAAATAGTTCTATCTCACAGCGAAATCGCTACAATCAATACAGCATTAAGTAAACAAACAGCAGTTCGCTTTTTACAGCTACAAGTATAACAGCAACAACAACAACTAACTAACTAACTGAGATGAGTCAGTCAGTCAGTCAGTGATTTTATAGCCGAATTATTGCAAATAATGCAACTTTACCGGCTCAATGACAAAATTTGCCTAAAAAGGCCACAAGACGTTGAAAGTCCAGACAAATAAAAAATAAAAGAGTAAAGGTCAAAAGGGAAGCCACAAGTGGCAAATACAAGACGACTGAAAAGATATACAATGCATAATAAATATAAAATATACAAGTTTAAATACGATACAGTATCATGAGTTACAAAACAGTTAATGTAAATTGAAAAGTATAAGTAAGGTAGGCACCAAACATGTACAGGATATTAAACATTGTGTGAACGGAAACCAGTCATGAATTTTTATTACGTGGGGAAGTTAGCACTCCGCGTGAGGAATGCTGCAAGTGCACGAAGGTCAACGTCCTCTTCAAGGATGATGTAATCAAACGTGTTGAAGTGCTTCAGTCGGTCACAATTTATGGCTTTATCGAAGAAATTTTTGTTCAATTTGTGCAGATATTTTTCCATAGTTTCAATTTGTAGATCCTTATGTAGCATATCGTTAGAAACATAAAAGTGAACTCCGGTAATTAATCTTAAGAATCTATTTTGAATAATTTGAAGAATTTTAATATCCTTTGCCTTATAGGCTGCCCATGCGGGTGAAGCGTATGTCATAATTGGACGAATAATAGCAGTGTATATGTGACGTTTTTTATAAAGGTCTAGTCTTGAATATTTTCCAAGTAAGGGAGTGAGGCTGTTAATTACTCCTATGGTCTTCTGTTTAATTTTTGCAATATGATCATTCCACTTAAAGGAGGTGTTCAGCACGATACCAAGGTACTTGGCTTTGGTGACAAGTGGTATTTTTTCATTAAATAATTTCAATTCACCATAGAATCCTTTGCGTGCATATCTTCTCCGGATGAGTAAAAGTTGAGACTTTGATGCATTAATAGCAATACGCCACTTGGTGCACCACGATTCAATGGAAGGCATAAATTTTTGAAGTTTTAATACTGCATGTTCAGCCCTAATGGATCTGACAGCCACTGCAGTATCGTCCGCATAGCAGCCGATAAAGCAGCCGCTAATCAGATCCAGGGGCGGAAAATCTGACACATAAAAGAGATAAAGAAGGGGTCCTAAAATAGAACCTTGTGGAACAGAAGCTTTAATATTCCTGAGACTTGAGTGTTCATTTTCTATGGAAACAAAAAATTTTCTATTTGTAAGAAAGGAGTATAGTAACTTGATCATTTCCGGTTCAATGTTTAAGGAGATAAGCTTGTAGATGAGCCCCTCATGCCAGACGCGGTCGAAAGCTTTCGCCACGTCTAGCATGAGTAAGGCTACACAAGATTTGTTATGCAGAGCATTTCCAATAAATTCAGTTAGCCGAACGAGCTGTTTAACAGTTGAAAGGTTTTTCTGAAATCCAAATTGTTCCTTGGGTAAAAGATCGAAATAAGTTTGAAGTCTGTTCATAATAATTCGCTCGTAAATTTTGCCTAGACCTGGCAAAAGGCTGATAGGTCGGTAACCTTCTGGCTTCATATGATCTTTGCCAGGTTTAGGAATCAGGATAATTTTGGCTTTTTTCCAGCAAACGGGAAAATACAAATTTGTAAGGCATGCGTTTATGATATTTACAAATCTGCATAGAACATTAGTAGGGAGATGTTTGATTGCAATGTTTGTAAGCTTGTCGTGCCCTGGGGCTTTTTGATTCCTGAGCTTCTTGATAATATAAATAACTTCTTGAGGTGTTGCAAATTTAGGGCATCTATGTACTGCAGATGCATTAATCCAGTCAGAGATATAATGGTTGACATAATTAGTGAATTCTGGGTCATTTGGTGACTCATTAGGCGAAAACTGAATTTCGAGATGATCAGCATGGACCTCAGCTTTTTCTAAGTTAGTGAGAGCAATTCGTTGTTCCCCATAAATGGGTTTATTTATCGTAGGTTTATTTTTCAGGCGCTTAGTAAAATTCCAGAAGGAGTTGTCAGGCGCGTTGAAATTAAGTATTTTTTCATCCCAGATTTCCTTGCGATGATCTGCAATTTCCTTTTTAATTTCACGATTAAGTTTATTAAGTTGTCTTTTTAATCCAGGGTCCCATGATAAATTCCATCGTTTTCGTAGTTTATTTCTAGTTTTCATTTTTTCTCGAATGCTTGTTGGTAATTTTCCAGTAAATCTATCCGCCGGGACGCTATGCGTTGCATTATCATACGCATGCATAATAGTATCTGTGAGCATGTTAACTGAGATGAGCTGTTTGAGTTCGGCTTTTATAAGCTTTTTAATTGTCAGTAGAACAATCTCAATTTTTCTAGATTTTTCTCGATGGCAACAATAATTACGAGATATTTATTTATTAAGCATTAAATGCACGCGCTCTTTTATTTTTATTGTTATTTTTTTTAACGTAGCTTTCTCTTCAAAAATCGTTTGCGTTGCACGGGAAAATAAAAAAGGAATTTTAATTACTATTCTAAATAAATAGCCAAATAAATGTGAAATTCGTAACAATATTATCTAACTCATTTAATTTTAGTTGCATACATGTAGCTGTTTACACTTTTATCATGTAAATAAATACACAGTATATTATGTCTTTAATTTTTTACAAACACACAATGGAACGTCGATTTTCCGCCAGTCTTGGATCATCATTGTGAAGAATATTAGAATCTACCTCCTCACAATCAGATATAAGTAGATAATAACAAAGATGAACTTTTAATATAATAATACATGGCATAATGCAAATAAAGTCCATAAAATAGTTAAAATTAATCCAAAATAATCTCTAGCAAGTATGTGTCAAATATATTTAATTCTGAAGTTTTTAGTTGAAGTTTCATGTACTAATTAAGTGAAATTTTACAAACTGCCTACAAATTTATTCATTAAAAAAAATCTGAAAGAGTTCAGGCTTTAACGATTGTCCAAAAGGTCTCTTTTGAAGTTTAATATGGCTAATCAGTACAATTTATCGATAGAGATGGGCCTGGTAGACTGGTGAAACATTTTATAGGATATTAGACGAATATGCATTTAGACTAACATGGGGAAGTTATATATCCATCATCTGTATAGATGAAAGTGAAAAAATATGTAATAAAAAAAATTTGAAAGATTTCAGATTTTAAATTACGTCCAAAGGCGCGTTTTTTTAACGTTTCGTGTGTTACCTTTTTTATTAAATATCATGTACTACGTACTCAAACCATAAAATTCAGTTCAAAATCAATATCGCAAAATCATTTTAAAATGAACATATCTTTAGAATTTCCGTAAGTCTCGTGCGCTGGAGATAAAAATGTTTTTTTTTTTCCGTACAGTGTTGCCATTGCTCGCTTTGAAATCATTTAGTTTGTTAATCAGAAATTCGTTGAAATGTTACAAAACATAAAATCGATAATAAAGCAAATTTCAAATTCAAAATTAGGGCTTCCAGATGCCCATATTCGCAGTAGGATTACGTCATTCAAAATTCGATGGCTCTAGGTTTTATCACAATGCGAGAAACATGCATACATTTATACAGATTTTTCATTTTTTAAAATTTAATGCAGAGCGATAGCATTTAGTTGCAACAATTTGAAAAGTGAAACGGGCATTCAGAGTGAATCCACTCAAAATCGCAAAACGAAAGTAATAGTCCTTCGGGACTAAATCCCTTTGGACTAATAATTCCATATAAAATATTTAATGCTTTCAATTGATATATCATGAATAAAGTGCATTTTTAGTCCAAAAGGGCTTTGTCCCTGAAGGACTATTGTTTTCGTTTTGCGATTTTGCGTTGGAAATTTTAAAATTCTGAATCACTTTTCAAACTGTTGTCACCAAATCTTGCAGCCCTATATTATATTTAAAGAAATTAAATAATGAAGAATCTGCATAAATATATGTATATTTCTCCAAATGTGATAAAACAACGGTACCTAGAGCCATCCAATTTTGAATAACGTACATTTCCACCCGAATATGGGATTGGCGGTAAAAAGAAACTGAGGGTTAAAATAATGACGGATAATGAAGTTTTTCCTATTGTGTTTTCCTTTCTTCATATGAAATGTAAAAAGTAAAAAAGCATTGAAGTTATCCACTTGAACGTTAGGGTTAGCTCTCATGGTTTGTGAGTGTTTAGCCGTTCACTGACTGCTTACTTAATATGCTCGCGAAACTTATTTAATATCGAATTATGACATTAATATCATTAATCATGATACGGAATCATTACATAACTGGTTCAATAATTAATTCGATTAATATCGAATTATAACATTAATATCGAATCATGACATAATTCATTGGATTAATACTGAATCATGACAAGAATTTTATCACGCAGATTTATCGGTAAAGAGGCCAAGCTATGGGAAAAAGTCATTCAAACATGAAAATTTGCCTGAAAAGAAATAACCTAATTTACTATGTAGCATAAATTAGAAATTAAAATAAAACAGTAATAAGAAATAAATGTTCTTAAATAGTTAGGATTGTTGAACCATTATCTACGTTTCTTTTGTCGTTATCGAATATTTTGTTGTTTTCATCTACGAGGGCAAAATGTAGATATAACCGCATACACCAGTTTTCAGAATAAGATAAAGGTAATTCCAGATCTGTCAGAATTCCGCATTATTTAGCGATGCTATAATACTAACAAGCATTCAGTTTATTTTCCGCGGCTTATGACATATGCGAAAGTAGTTTCTTTAATGGTTATAATGAAACTTCCACTAACTTTTTTTCGTCAGTTAACGAACTATTTTCTCTTCACGAGTGGAGGAATCATTGTAAATGCTGTCGTGAACATCTGCTGTTTTCAGTCAAATTGTCAGCAGTTGCTGAAACTTGCTTTGTTTTTCTGATGTGGTAAAGTGGTAGGCTTCACTTTGACAAAGAACAATAAGAAATTTGTAATGATAAAGTCTAAATTAAAATAAATTTTCGCTTTTGCGTCTACCCTAAAAAACATTATAAAGTAACTGAAAAACAATAACTGAAGTACCCATGTACAGAAAGGCACCACTTAACGCTGTTCCGAGTAAAGCTAATTTGATATAGCATAGCTCCCCACATTTAGATGCTTCCTTATGCTATATTTATACTTATTATAAATTTTGTATTACCAACATTGGTATGATTAATAAAAGATGTTAATACTTTCATATGTGCAGGGCCGGATTTAGATGAAAAGAGGCCCTAGGCTATTCCACTTTGTAAGGTTTTAGTTAAACTAACAAAGTTTTATTTTAATTTTACTTTTTCTATCCCTTCTCATTTCAACTTCCCGTTAGAATAAGCGCGCGTTTCAGCTTTATGCTAATTTGAAGTGGAGCCAAGTTCTATTTAAGCAAGAGGTAGGAACCTCTCAGTGTGAGAGAGCTTTAAGTCTCAGACCACGGTTACTCTATTCGACGTTCGCCTAACTAGCTAGCCTTTAAATTCTGAGCCATAGCGCTTTTACGTGATTGCTTATTGAAATAATTCCAAATGCGTCAGTATTAGTTAAATCTTGCTACGCACCATTTAGTTTAGAGGCCAACCTCGCGTTATAGCTCTGTGAGCAACGACTATTTAATTTCTATTTAGTTTTAGCTTGAATTAGTTTAATTGTTCATTTTAGACCCAAGTGCGGTCTCTACTTTTCTGTATCCCTCCCGAGTTGGGAAGTGGTTGTAAATAATTGTGATTTAATAAAAGAGGATTTTAAATCCCTTTAAAGGGCAGTTCTTCTACCACTTAATACAATATTCTACCACAGAACATAGCTGCATTCAGCTCCCTGTTCCAGATCAGGATTTAAGGAGTTCACGAAGATGTTTGCCAAGACAATGCACCGAACACTCAGTCCTGACAACTGATGAGGCCCTTTCACCTCCCATTTTTAACTTTGTAAATTACATGAGAGGTAATAAAATACATCATGTGATTGGTACTAACAATCAAAATGGTTAAATGAAAATAACAATCAAAATGGTTATATATCAAAATGGTTAAATGAAACATGTTGTGATTGGTACTAACCTTTATAAAAAATGTGGTACGGATAATAAATAAGAAAAAAAAGTCGAGAACACTTATTTAGACATTTATTCTCAGCACAATATATAGTATTTGTAACAATAACTAATCAGTCATAACACACAACATTTACAAAGAAACAAAATTCAAACAATGAAAATCTTTGACTACGAAAATAAAATACGCAATAAAAATTATCATGTTTTCTATCAAATTAAAGTAAATATGTTGTTGCGTGCGTACGGGTTCGTTATGGATTGAATACACAAATCTTTAAAAAGTTAAGAAATTTATTCTTTTCACAAGAAATAAAACAAAATGCTGAAATATTTCCTCAGAGATATTCGTACAATATCTCAAACGTTAAACAGAACTCAATTCAAAACAGAGAAACTAATTCTATCTTACAGCGAATTCGCTACAAATAATAACAGAGTTAAGTAAACAACAGTTCGCTTAAAACAGCGACAACTTACAACTGAGCTGAGGTGTTTGAATTTGACTTTTATAAGTTTATAATTATTCAGGAGAGCATTCTGGTAAAATCTATTTTCTCGATTTTTCAAGATGGCAACAGCAATTACGAGATATTTATTTATTAAATATTAAGTGCACGCGCTCTTGAATTTTTACTTCTTTCTCTTCAAAAATCGTCTGCGTTTCACAGGAAAATAAAGCAATTTTAATTGCAATTTTAAATAAATAGCTAAATAAATACGAAATCCGTAACACTGCCCCCTTGCCAAAGACTGTGCTTCCCGGACAGTCACCGTCGAGATAGATAAGGCCTGCGCGCTGAGTTACTACGCCACTGCTAGAGGACCGATCTTCGCGCAGTTTAGTTTCCTTACTAAACACCGCTTTTCTAAGCCTATTCTATGAAACTGGCATCTCATACTATATATTCAGTCTAAAACAAAATTATTAAGCGGCTATATAAGGTTTTACAAAGCTTATACGACTATGAAATATTTTCATTTTCTTTTGTTGTTATTTATTTTCAAGATAAAAGTATTTGAGAAAGGTGTGGTGCTGTTAAAAGAAAAAAATCATTTCTTTGAAGGAGAAATTGGTTTTAAAATTGAATTAACCAAATTTTTACTTTTTTGTGCTGTCTTTGTGTCTCTTTCGCTAATTCCCACCCGGCATCAAATTTTTTGTTTCACCTACTATAACAAAATGTTTGACAGGGGAAACACATATTTCTCATTCCATAATTATTGTATATTTTTATTTGTAGATATCATATTAATGTAACAGCATTATAAAACATCAAACGAATGAAAGCGGCTACTTAATATTTAGACTAACATTTAAATGCTTTATATCAGTCAGAAATTTAACTTACCTTACCTTTTAAACAAAATGATTGCATGATACTAACAAGTATAAAATTGAACAAAATCTAAACTACCTAAGTTTCACTGTGATAAAACGATCTTTAATGATTTTTTGCAAAAAGCATTGATATTTAAATTTAAGAACAGTACACTCTTTTAAGAATAAAATTTACTCAGTGTTTGATATTCTACATATTATGTATTGAAATAAGTGTTATACTTTTAACTCCGTAGGACAGTTACTTTATGTAAAATAAAGTTTTTAATTAAAATAATTAATCATTAATTTTGCTGACAATTTTTATATTACTAGTCTTAGTTACTGTTACAAGGGATGATCCTTCAGATGTCAAAAGTAAACATAAATTTACCCCTTAAAGTCATAATGAATTAAAAAAATGCAAATTATAAAACCCAACAAAAAGTTTACAAATAAATATTCAGTAAAATAACTGATGTTTTTTAAATGCAATGGAATATTTTCTAAAAAATAAATACTTTATTTTAAATATTTGCTCTCTGAAGTGTTTGCAGTTTCTTTTAAAACAGAGTTTTCTATAGGTATATTTTTTTACAACAGTAATTCTTCAGTAAAATGTTTACGCACACCCACAAAATTTGTTTGACACATTATTCAGCAGCATATCAATTGAATTAAATAATTCTAGCCTATTTATAACAGAAAATGCAAAAGTTACTGCAAACTTTCTTTGATTTTGAACTTTTAAAAATTCACTTTCGTATTTCTCAGAAAGAAGTTTTCGAACTGCTATATAACAATGCACAATAATTTTTACAATATCTGGGTGAGGATACTTTAAATATTCTCTACCCATGCTTGAAAATAAGCGATATGCATCTTCACATATCAGTGCTTTATCAACTGAAAACTGGTTCTGTTTTTTTTTTGCATATGGCATAAACACAATATCCTGCAAGGTATGTTAAGACTGGTATTACACTTTCGATGCCTAAAATATGCTCATTAATTACATAAATATTCAAGTAATTAATTACTTCATCTTCCTTTTCGCATGAAGACACAGCATTAAACTCATCAATAGTAATCTGAGAAAAGTTGCAGATCTCAATGAAAAAGTGTTTTGTAATCTGAGTTTGGACCTCGCATTCAAGTATTTGCCTCACTGAGACATGATATTGCGAACCGACTAAAAATCTATATTTTCTGAATCTCTCTTCTAGGGAATCAGTTTGTGTTTTACTATAGAGAAAATATTTCAGTTTCAGTTCTTCGATACAATACTGCTTCATTTCGAACAGCGTATGAGTTGTGTGAGCAAGAGTATGATAAATTTCTTACGTAAAATTCCCTGTAGTTTATCCCAAACTTTTCCAAACATCCAGCCAATTCAAAAATTTACTTCAGAACTTTACATTTTCATCGTCAAGCAAATTAATTGATGGATTCATATTTTCATTTCTTAGTCGTATTCCTTTATGGTGACTTTTCATAATATCCTTTGCATCCAGGAACAACAAAACCGGAAGGCATAATGATACGAATAATAACACGAAAATATGGAGAAACGAAAATCTATCACTAAATAAATAACTTGAAAAACCAATGAATAATGCAGAAATGTTATAAAACTAACGAAATCTATGGATTTGACAAAAGCGTGTGAAGTATGTCTAACGCCGTTAAGACACAGGAAGCTACTGATATGCGGAGTGGATAAAGAATGCGGAGAAAGTTTCGGTTATTGTTTAAGTTACTGATGAGGGTCCCTGAACCGTGATGTCACAAGCTAGTTTCAATTCAGAGAGCAGGCCTTATCTATCTCGATGGTGACGCCCGGGCAGTACAATCCCTAGACGGGAAGCCTAACTTAAAACTAAGATATCAATGTAATAATAAACATTACAAACTAAACAATAATAGCAATAGGTAACTTTCAGCAAATCAAATACTATCGAACACTAAATACAAATCAAATACTATCAAATACTAAATACAAAAAGGACCATGGTCTTATACTATTACTACTATTTACATTACTATTTACAATTATGTACACTACTTACTATGAGCATAATAGGGAACTAACCTGTCGTAATGAACGACTTTCGGCGTAGAGTTCAATGACTTACGGAACCGAACCACGACGTCGTTCAGCCTGCTTAGGACTGTGTACGGATTATCCCAATGTTACTGTAACTTCGGACAGAGTCCTCTCTTTCGACTCGGATTCCACAACCACACCTTGTCTTCTTCGCTGAATTGATGTCCAGTAGCTCTGGTGTCGTATCGGCTCTTCATGTTCTCCGTCGCCAAGTTGACTCGCTCTCGTGCAGAACGGTGCATCACTTCAAACCGGGCCTGGAGATCTTGGACGTATTCCTCAGGCAATGAAGACGTATCCGGAGGGCGATCAAACAAGAGATCACTAGGCGGAAGATCACGACCGATGAGCATCTGGGATGGAAAATTGCCGGTAGTCTGATGTTTCTCTTCGACCCTAGTATGATATTGACAGCATTCTGAGCCGGGTCTTTCAGACAATGTGTCGGCGTTTCCAGCTGAGGATCCCTTCTGATGATGACTAAGTCCTGTCCTCAGATGCTGAAAGCACTTTGTTGCTTTTGAAGTCCAAGAAAAAATTGTATTTCCTTAAAAAGTCCAATCCAAGTATGCAAGGATTTGTAATATCCGCCACATATACCGTGTGATGGTAGGCGGCACTTCCAAGCGTGATCTTCGCGTTTAATTTCCCTTCTTTTTCACGACGAACGCAGCGTGGAGGGTAAAACAGGATGGCGTCCAAATGAGTTTAAATTGTTGAGCTAAATCTTTCCGAATGACGGTAACATTAGCTCCTGTGTCAATGATCATATTGCAGGGAACTCCATCGATATGCCCATTAATGGATAGTCTATTACTGCTCCTACTCACTGCAGAAATCTTGAGTGCCTTAAAACAGGGTTTTTCATTATCTGGCAACCTCCTCTCCTCGATATGGTTATTAATTTGCCTCCTGCGTCGTTACTGGAAAATGATCTTATTTTCTGTACCCCGGGGTGTTCTTCAGTTCCTTCGTAAGTCACCTCCAGCTCCGCAGTTCCATTTCTTGCTACTCCTTTTCCATATCATGGCATTTATTTGTCTGTTTAAATTGTGTGTTTTATTTTCCGTGCTCTGGGGCGTTCTGCAGTCCCTTTGTATGTGGCCTTCAACACCGCAGTTCCGCCACTTTAGAGTCCGTTTCTTGTCACTAATAGGGCGTCTCAAGGCATTGGCTTGTCTCGATAAATCATCTAAACGGGCCATCAATTGATCCACTGGCTCATGGACTCGCACAGCTCTGACTCGATAGCGAACTCTACGATTGCTTCCTGGGCTGCTTCGAATTTTATGGCGTACACTAGAGCGTTTTTTATATCCTTGACATCCACCATACGCAGAGCTTTCTGTATTACAAGATCCCGGATGCCATCGATAAAGTACTGGAGAGACAGGTTTTCTCTTGTTTCTCTCGAGCACTCCGTAAAGGCGAGGTGAGACAGCCTTTCAACATCTCTAGCTGAAGCCTGCTGTAGTCTTTCAAACATTTCTCTCCAAAACGCAGCTCCAGTGCACCGGATAGAGCTTCGATGTCTAGTCTCTGGTTTTCTGGAAGAGTTCTGCAGGATATCCGCTGCGTCTGCTCTCAACGAAGCAGCGAGATGACAGGCCTTAGCTTGGGAATCCCATCCATTCGCATCCGCAACTATTGAAAATTGTGTCTTTATAAACTTGCCAAGAGGTCTTCCCATCATACGTAGATAGTTTCAGTGAGAGACGAGCAGGCATTGATAAGAATTTAAAAGCATCACTATTGCTCCCTGCCGTCGCTACGAATTTCTTCAAGGTATCAACTTAGCAACTGAAGAAACCTTGTCATCAATTTGTTGTTCGACGGCAGTAACTATTTTTTCAATTCGTTGCTCCACCGAATAAACTCTTTCTTAAATTTCTCCAACTTTGTCTTCAACTGTATCTATCTTTCCTTCCACAGCCTCGAACTTGTTTTCTCTCATGCAGGCAATTTCTCTTTTCATTTTCTCTTGACCCAATCTCACTTCTTGTTTAACTGATTCTTGACCAGCTTCCATCTTTTCTTTAACTGATTTCATTTCTTCTTTAACAGAAACTTGACCAGCTTCCATCTTTTCTTGGAATGCAGCAAAACCACTGATGAGCTGTCTCAATTGTTCTTCCATATCTTTAGTGAATGGCATTCAAATCCCACTTCTGACGCCAAAAATAGGACGTCGGTTCGTTATGGATTTAATGCACAAATCTTTAAAAAGTTAATAAATTTATTCTTTTCACAAGAAATAAAACAAAAGGCTGAAATATTTCTTCAGAGATATTCGTAAAATATCACAATATCTCAAACGTTAAACAGAATTCAATTCAAAACAGATAAAGTTAATCCAATCTCTCAGCGAATTCGCTACAATCAATCACAGCATTAAGTAAACAAATAGTTCGCTTAAAACAATTACAACTACAACTGAGATGAGGTGTTTTAATTTGGCTCTTATAAGCTTTTTAATTATCTACTAGAATATTCTGGTAAAACCTCGATTTTTCTCGATATTTGTGGATGGCAATAGTAATTACGAGATATTTATTTATTAAATATTAATTGCACACGCTCTTTTATTTTTACTTTTCTGGCGTAGCTTTCTCTTCAAAAATCGTTTGCGTTGCACGGGAAATTAAAAGAATTTTAATTACAATTCTAAATAAATAGCTAAAGAAATATGAAATCCGTAACAATACATTGAAGATTAAACCAAATTGAATTCAGATAAATTTATTTCATAAGAATTTGCTTTTAAAGTATGAATTATTATGAATTTTAAGTTCTTAAACTAAACCAAAAATGGAGTTTTATTCAAGCAAAATCCAGATCACAAAAAGAAAATATCAAATTGTATATCATATTAAATTTTATGTTCATAGTTATTCCATTTAAAAACTGATTCAATCCAAGTATACATTTAAAACGAAATAGTAGATTAGAATTTCTTTAATATGCATTTTAAAATATAATAATTAAAACATATGTTAAGAACTTTCTAGAATTCCGCGAAATGAAAATATTGTCACAAAAAAAATGTTCAGTAGTCTATAAGCACTTCTCTAAAGTATTGAACCTACTGAACTCAAAAGGCGAGGATCAAATAATCGTGTATACAGTCCTAAACTGAGAATCTTTTTTAATAATTTTAACACGTGTTTCGTATTATCGAAGTAACACGAATGTAACCGAATGTCGGGATATCAATAGGTCTGTTCGTTTGCCTGTTCCAATCTACACCAATCTGCGCTTTATTTATGCAAGAACAAACCAGAGCTTAGTAGTATAAAGCACATCAATATTTGTCATAGCAATCAGTGAACGTATGAACTATACGTTGGTGCAATCTAGTACGTATGTTTCCGGCAATATTTGAAATCCGGCATTCTATAGAATGCCTAGACATTGTATATAATGCCTAAAACTAGCTGGCAATATATGAAACGATTCCTATTTCACACATTTCCTAGGCATTCTATAGAATGCCAAATGACAAACCGGCAAAGCATAAAATGCATTTCCGATTCGTTTCGAAGAACCGAAACTACTTACCAGAAGTTAGTAAATGACGTAAAAAAGCCAAAATTACTATTACGAAGGAACCACGGGACTACTGGATGCTGAATTGCTAGGATGTGATGTTTATAGAAAGCAAAAGTACATTCATTTACTCTGTTAAAGAAAGCGTCATACTATACAGTATTATGTCACGGACACTGAGTTATTCTTCGTATTTTTCGAAAACTCATTTGAGTACTTACTACACACGAACGACGTGACAGAATGTTGAAAGAATTTCCAACCAAATAAAAAAACATTTACACGTAATGATATTGAACTGTACGACCCCCTTTGTGAGCCCTGCTAAAAAAAAAATAAAAAGAGCATTGATGTGAAACTTATGGTTGTTTCTGAATTTAATTTCTGTTGTCAGGTAGATCTTATTGATTCCCAGTCTCAGCCAGATAGAAAATACAAACTTATTATGTTGTATCAAGATCATCTCACTACTTTCTTTTACATATTTCGAATAAAAGATTTTTCATGGCACTCTTTCATTAATTTTTCGAAATAACATTTGTATTTTTTGAGGAATGAACGTCTTTTAAATAATAGCCTTATCATAACCTTTTTTTCATACTTTGCCTAAAGAGCATTTGTTATTCTATAAAATGTCTAGGTATTATATACAATACTTAGGGAAAGTATGTAATAATTCTCATATTTCATACTTTGCCTAAAAACGTCCGGCATTCTATACAATGCCTAGGCATTCTATAGAATGGAGTTTTATTCTTTGCCGGTAACATATACAAACGAACAGACCCAACGAGTCGAAAGCGTTGATCTTAACCAATGCATTTTTATGTGTGCTTATTAGTCATATACGCAGAATTTCTCCCTATTTTCGGATTAGTGTTTTAATTTTCACTGTTTTTAAAACAGTGTAATTTTAATTTTGCTAATAATTTGATCGTAGGCCCATCTTGATCTTTAGCCCTAGGCTGAAGCCTAGTTAGCCTATACGAAAATCCGGCCCTGCATATGTGCTTCCGCTACAGAATAACCATTTGTCCATCGCATTATCGCTTGATATATTTTTTTTTCTCGACTAATAAAATACTAGTTACTTTTTGGTTATTCTCATTCAAAGTTAAAAGTTATTTACACTAATATACGTGCAGAGTGCTCCCCACGTCACAAAGATTTCTGTAAAATGCCATATTATGTAGAACAAATAATATTTCTCAGAACGGGGTTAAATTCCAAAAATTAAATTTATTTTACTTTTATAACGTAAAATAAACTTAATAATACTTAACTTAAGAAACTTAATAATTACGTTTATAACGTAAAATAACCTATAAACTATTTTATGTTTATTACGTAAAATAACATAATAAATGGAAGCATATGACTACGACCAACGATTGAAAAAAAAATGGCCACGTTAGAAGATTTGGTTGCAATAAGAAAAGGAGGTGCATAACTTAGGTTATAACAGTTCCAAATGCAAAATTTCAACATTTTACGGATAATCGTTTTCGAGTTATGCGACATACGTGCATAAATCACAAAAACAATTCCTTTAGAATACATTTTAAATCCATTTCACAATCCGCTTTGGAAAAAGAATCCTTTATTTTGTGCGTACTTACAGACGTCACGCAAAAGTATCCTTCAAATAGTTTCGAGAATGGTCAAATTGGATATTTGCGTTGAAATATAATACCCGAAATTTTTCACGGTTGTAATACTTCCTTATTTATTGCAACGAAGTAAAAGGTATAGCATAAATAGAAAATATTCATAATTAATGAGTATTAATTTAGAGTTTCTTAATTTTTCGAAAACAAAATGCAGAAATAATTTTTCCTGAAAAAAAAATTAAATTGCGATCTGAAAATTTTCGATTGCAGTCTAATATTTAGAAGAGCGTACTGTTACAGCTTCAAAAAGTTAAAAAACGTATAAAAGTCGTAAGCTTTAAAAAAACGCATTCTTATATATTTATTGATTGCTGTTTTAAAACGATTTCAGTCTAAACCAGTTACGACCAGACTATTGGTATCCCCTGCGAATACAAGATACGGAACATAAAATCATGTATTGGAAACGAGGAGTAAAAAATATGAATGAGAAAATTATGAGCTCTTACGTTTTGTATTATATGTGATTTCTAGAAATTCTGAAAATTAATGGGGAAATAATTCCACTATTTAACAATATTAAATCTGAAATTAAATTATTATTTTCTACAACAGATGGCAGCACCTAACTATTGCTCTTAAAAATTGAATGGGCCATGAAGTAAAAATGCGTCACTGCGAAGAGAATAATTTGTAATTATAAGTATTAAACTTCGTTATTAAAAAAAAATATATAAAAAAAAAAATCTGAAAGATTTTAAATTACGTCCAAAGGCGCGTTTTTTTAACGTTTCGTGTGCTACCTTTTTTTATTAAATATCATGTACTACGTACTCAAACCATAAAATTCAGTTCAAAATCAATATCGCAAAATCATTTTAAAATGAACATATCTTTAGAAGTTCCGTAAGTCTCGTGCGCTGGAGATAAAAATGTTTTTTTTTCGTACAGTGTTGCCATTGCTCGCTTTGAAATCATTTAGTTTGTTAATCAGAAATTCGTTGAAATGTTACAAAACATAAAATCGATAATAAAGCAAATTTCAAATTCAAAATTAGGGCTTCCAGATGCCCATATTCGCAGTAGGATTACGTCATTCAAAATTCGATGGCTCTAGGTTTTATCACAATGCGAGAAACATGCATACATTTATGCAGATTTTTCATTTTTTAAAATTTAATGCAGAGCGATAACATTTAGTGGCAACAATTTGAAAAGTGATACGTCGTTTTTGTGTTTCCGACGCAAAATCGCAAAACGAAAGTAATAGTCCTTCGGGACTAAATCCCTTTGGACTAATAAATAAAATAAAAATTAAAAAAATCTGAAAGGATTCAGATTTTAGATTACGTCCAAAGGGATCAATATAATAACTTTCCGAACGAAGCAAACATTAAACTAAACCCAATACGAACACAAAAATCAACCCAATATAATTCCAATAGTCAACCCAATACAATTCCATTAATCCATCCAGTACAGACCCAATAACCAATACAGTACAATTCCAAAAATTCTAATAGCCAACCCAATGCAACTTCAATTACCAACAAAGAAACATAAGCACTAAATTGAAAAGTGAATCGGACATTTTTGTGAAACGACGCAAAACGCCCAAACGAAAGTAATAGTTCTTCGGGACTAAATCCCTTTGGACTAAAAAGACAGCTCATATGTTTAAACATTGCATAGCGGTGTTACTTTCAATAAATGAATTTTGTATCCTGGTTTGCCACTTGAAGGAAATATTACTTGGAAATCTTGTGTAATTTCGATTCGATAAAATAAATGCGCAACTATGTTCTGAATAGTTTATTCTTTCCTTAATTAAATAAATCCACAAGTCTTAACGTATCCTTAATTTATAATGGAATAATATCAGGGCAATGTTTTCCCTTATCATTTCGTTTTGTCATTTTGAACAGCTCATTTTAATAATAAGATTTTAAGCTCTGTGTCTTTAATTTTGGGGTGACTAAATACGTACCTCTTTTGTCATGTTTGCACGATTTTCAAATACTTCTCCTACCCTATATTACTCCGTTATTCAGCGCTGAAGCTAAAAAATATGCAACTGAAATTGGCTTATCTATATTCAATGCCCCAGCATTGAATTGCTTAGGTGATCTAATTCACAGTCTTATTGGGAGCAACAGCTCATACTAAAGACCATCTGATTGCAAATTAAATAAAAAGAATCGAAATCAACGTTACTTAATTTTACAAACAACTCATTTAATGAAAACCAATATTGCAACAAAATGTATATATTTGGGCTATTCGACTAGTTTTCCTTTCTATTAACTCTTCCACATTCCGCTTCATCTCAGTGCTACCGAGTCTGAGGTTCTGCCCCAAGGATCCAACTGATATTCCTGAGCAATAACTAGAAGTTAAACTAAAAAGAATTTGAATAAAAGAGATTTTTATCGGAACCACCGCATAAAGGTGTCCGCATTTTTATGCAAATCAAGTACTGTTCTTGACACAGAAACTTTTAATGGATTGCCATGGCATGTAAATGCGATCATTATTACGAAGATTAGTTTCTGACTGGTTAAAATTAGACTTCATAAAAGTGCGAGCATCTTCACGATAGAGCATCGTTGTGCAAGAAGGTTTTGGTGTGCTAAACTGATTAACATGACACTGGACGGTGGACCTAGACCCAGGCGAAAAATCTGATTGGCAAAGCGTAGCAGTGTTCAGGTATAAAATTGCTCTCACATTTATATTTAACAATAATCCGACTAAAACTCAATTATAGTTTAACAGGTAGAAACCATGAGCACAAACACGCATGCGCCATTCGGACGAATTTGTTGACGAAATAGAGTGGATTGCCATGAATCATGTAGTAGGGACTTTTTCCCTTTTTATTTTTTGTCTGTTTATTTTCACTGCTTTCAAAGAGCACAGATTTAAAGAGGCAGAAAATTTCTTTTAGGTAATCTAATATAATACGAGGATCATCATTTGCAATTACCTACGCAATATCGACGAATTAGTTCCCATTAGGAAAGGAGATTTGGTACTTCTGCGTGAGAATGGCACATGTGGAAGAGGGATCTTCCACATCTGCCTTGGCACATGTGGAAGAGGGCTCTTGTTGAAAGAGTAATCGGAGGGCCGCGATGGAAAGTGCAGATCATACTTACTGTGTGTTGATCGCAAAGAAGCGATTCGATCGTTGTGGCTGGTCATACCTCTTGATGTTGACAGGGAGGGAAGTATATCCCAACCTCTCAACAGATGGTGCTGCTGATGACATCAGTCAAGATTTTCTATACGGAGTTTCATTGAGCTTTGGAATCTGGCAATAGGATGTTTATATAAGAATGATTTGTTTACATAACAAAACTCAATGAACAATATTTATCATGTTTACTTTATGATCATCACTTCGCTACTGTGAAATCGATAATTTACAAAGTATTCATAATAATTTCCATTATTTATTTGAAACATAACAGTGTATAATGATACATGAACTATTCACCAATGTTAAGCTGAACTTCGTTTACTTGGAGTTTGAACTATGTACATTTTACTGCCTGAATTTCGCCATTTACAATTGATTTTTCCAATTTTGTACTTAATTGCACTATTACTCTCTTTTATTTCTTTAACTATTTTCAAATTTTTCGTTGTATTCCACATTTTTCCTTAAAATCCAAATTATATCTTAAATTTTTCTCTTTCTCACATTATATTTTCACACATAATATTTTCATTTTTCAATCTTTCACTGCTGTGGTACTATTTTTTGCCATCAGCTCAGCGGCACTAGATGCTTGTTGATTTCATCTTTTATCTTTATTTACAAATGCTGTACTTTAGTACTGATCCTAGCTTCGCCGTTTGGCGTGGAGGTTACTCCTTTATAATTTATCTTACCAAGCCCAAGGGCAATTTCCAAGATAGGCAGTGAAAGTCAAAGTTTTGACTATAGGCTGCCAAACTCAGGCCAACTGAACTGAACTGAACACTTTGAGCCGTCGCGACAAGGATTGCAAAACTCAACTAAGTATAATTGTTATCGCTCAGGCCAATGCCCCCCCTGCCCCTCATTGCCTCATCCTTTGTGAACCACGCCAAGAAAACTACATTGTCATAAGCACTTGTGGCACCAAATGAACTGAGCCAACCCACGTCGTACAAATAGTACGATATTCTGGCATAAAAGCGGAACTTGGAGTTTTGAGCTTTGAGCCGTTGTACGTTGGTAACGGGAAAAAAAAGTGTATATAAACGCAACACTAACCATAATAAAGAGGAAAGACGAAGCAAGCGAAATAAATATAATGATGTCAGAATGGGTCGTTAACAGAGGTCTTCATCCTTTAGCGGAAGTTTTATGCAATTATGTTGTATTACGGTACGCTACCAGAGCTTTTATCTTCCTCTGCCAAGTGTTGCCATGTCTCAAAGCAAAATATTTTTGATTTGTGTTCCATGCCGCCTGGAAAGTAACCATTTTCCAGAATTTTGCTGTTTCATCTACGTAAGATCTTCAAGTTACCTATCAAATTATAACTAAGTGCTTGATCAAACGAGTTACTTAAAAACAATAAGCATACTTCTTAATAATTACCATTCTTATTTCATTGTAATAATACATCTATTTCATATAATAATTTAATTGCATTTATTTATTGTAGATCCAACTGACAACCTTTATGAGCCCTGCAGTAATTAGCAAAAGACATTTCTAATGCCATATATTAAATATCAAAAAAAAATTTTAAATTGCTACTATAGATAGAGATTGCGAACGAGAACGGCGCGCCAGCTTACCTTGTTGAGCATTGGTAGTTCGACCTGGTTTCGGTTCCAGGCGAACGTATTCGCTACATGGGCATTTCGTGGTTTTCCCCATCTATAAGGTGGTAAGAGCCAGTTTCGCTTAGATAAACCTCTGCGAAGGCGTCTCGTCTTTAAAGCAAATACTCCTAGTAGGCTTTTGTATAATCAACTGAACCAAACGAAATAAAACAGGAACTTAATTATTTTAATTTTATGGTGTTTTAAATTAGAAAATCTACATATAATAAGCGTATTTCAAAATTAGTTTATTCCATCTAAACACTGAAGATACAGGGTAAATTTTAATCGAGCCTATATGATAAACGAAGGCTGTAGGAAACAATTTTTGACCTTTCCTCGGATTTAACTTTTCACGTATTTTTCGGACTATTAGACCTGCATATTTTTGCTACACACACACACACACACACACACAAAAAAAAAAAAAAAGCAATGCATGAAATGATCCGAAATGGATTTCGTAATGAATTTTTTTAACTAAAATGTAATGGACATTAATTTGTCATCACTTGGATTTCGTCGACTGTGTCTCTTTTCCTCCCCAGTCGCCCTTCTGTTAAAGCGAGTATCATCTCTCCAGAGTACTGGCATAGTATAGAAAGTAGAAGCTCCGGCTTTCAGTTGGAAGATCTGTGGTTCGAATCCTGGGTATAATACAGCTAACTTTTCTCATGCTCCTCCTTTTCCCTTAAACCAAATAGCTCTATTTATATACCACATCCGGTCTTTTAAGGTATACTATTTTTTCTTGAAGTATGAAATAAGTAATGCTCATTTCTCGGCATTGTATTCATGCTCAAACAAATATTTATATATGACCATGAAAAAGTTAGATACTAGTTTTAATACCTTCCCCTGCGAATGAAACATTTTTGAGTCACAATGCATATCTTTTAATAAGTAGTCCTTTAAAATTATACAGGTCACACTGTTGAAAAAAGATATGTACTGTTTGCTTTTTATTTCACAGATCTGGATGATGATTTCAACGACAGTCTTCCAAGTTTCAGCATCTGGATTTTAACGGTTTCCAGTCTTTCTTTAGCGGCTATGTTCGCTATCACAGGCGGAGCTCTCTCCGTCGTCAATGCCATTCGGAATTCTACCGAAGTAGTGTTCGGATTTGTTGGAATTCTTATATGGAACGGACTTGGAGGTAAGCCACTGCAGTTAATTTTCAGTTTTCAGTCAATTTTTCTGTTGTACGAGTTGTAAGAATAGTACGAGAAAGCTTTAAATTTTGTGCGATTTCCATAAATTGTACGTGAAGTCTTTAAATTATGTGTGATTTCTTTAAATAGTACGTGAAATCTTTAAACTGTGTACGGTTTCTTTAAATTGTTCGTGAAATCTTTAAACTGCGTGCAATTTCTTTAAACTGTACGAGGAATCTTTAAGTTTTGTGCGTTTTTTTAAATTGTACAAGAAATTTTAAATTGTGTGCGATTTCTTTAAATTGTACAAGAAATCTTTAAACTGTGAGTGATTTCTTTAAATTTCGTGTGAAATGCTGTAAGGCTTCTCCCGAGCAATAAATGCCTCGAATGCAGAGTTAAATAGATTAGAAGCTAAAAATAAAGGAGTTTTACCTGATTTAAAAAAATACTGCTTAACATACTTAACTAACTCTCTTTTAACTTTCTTATTATGTTTTGTTATTATTGATTTATTCACCTGACATTTGTTTTATTATTTTATTTCATTCTGATGACTTTTCTTAAATTCATTATTACTTTTTACTTACGTATTTTATTAGTTTATTTTTACGACATTTTATTATTTGATTTTTATCTATTCGTCATTAATTCAATTTATTTATATTTTTGTTTATCTTTTACTTAATTTTAATTATATATTATTTACTTTTTTTAATATTATTTGTTTACGTTTATTGCTTCCGATGGACTTCAGCACTTCTGATTTCAGAAATTATACCGTGATCATTTTCGGTTTAAGATGGAAGAATTATGAACCTTTGTTTACCATTTCCCAAAACGTTCTCAATTTTAAATTTCACTTTCTTAGACTGGCACTAATTTTAAGATATATTGTGTGAAACGTACAATATTGTATTATATTGTAGGGAAGTCTTATTAAGAAGCAAAATTATGGGAAATTATTCGGGATAATTTTGCTTCATTTCCTGAAGAACAGAATCATAGCTTCTCAAAATACTCAGATCACATCTGTAAAATCAATGCCAGTTTAAGATTGTATTTTTCTTAACTTAAAATAGCTCATACACATTTGTATTTTTCTAGCTCTTTCGGCTATGGTTTCGGTCTTCAGCTGGACTGTCCAATACTTAACAAAGTTCCGCAGGAATGTCATGACACGTGAAGAACTGGACCAACATTGGGTGTCTGAGTACCGATCATGCCTAGGTTTCAGCTTCTACTTGGTCGTCATTTCAATCCTGTTGTTCTTGGTCAACATCGCAGCACTCGCAATTATCATCAGACAGCCTTGGGTGGATCGGAAGTTGCGGTCGGAACTGAGAAAAAAACTCTCTATGAGGAAATTCGTTCCACATTCGCCAGCTTCTAGCCTTGCCAAGAAACCAAAAGATGACGTTATATCTGTCTGATAGGTGTTGCTGCAGCATTTTTGTATAGATATTGTTATATATGTAGGAAGGGTACATTTAGCACAATGACAATTATTGGAAGTCAAGGAAGTTTTCATTAGAAAGTTTGTTATTTATTGAAAGTAATGTCTGGTTATTTAACTTGGTTCACCATGTATATCGTTCAAGTGTGGAAGACAAAGATCGCATAAACACAAAGATTAAATGATGTTACATAAAGGACCAAATCACAGAACACAATCGCCAAGTTAGTGAAATGGAAATTAAAATGAGATGATTATAATATTTGTGCATGCCTGTTAAACTACTATGCATGTATTTATGACACTAAGCCATGACAATTAACATACACAACGCGAAGAACAAATCCACGGCAATAATAATGTAAATATTTCCATAATTATAAGAAATATACTGAGCTCCTGAACCTCATTAACATGCGTGGAACACAATGATGGCAACAAAAACCGTATTTAATCATTCAAAAGTGACCAAATAAAATTGTAATTAATGCATGATTACCGTAAATAAAACTGTAATTAATGTACGATTATGGTAAACTTCGTTTATTAACTCACAGAGGCTAAGAATTTACTTATATTTTTCAGTGCCCCGCCCAGCCTTCTTTGATTCACTACATCAAGAATGTCTTAATCTGTTATAATACTATAGCCCTCATCATTCTTTTGTTTTCCTATCTACATTTCTTTCACTTATATTTCCAAACCTTTGGACATCAGAAACAATTTCCACAGGTTCTGACCTGCTATGATATAATCAGGGATCAGTCATTTCCAATCATGAATTAATGTTAAACTTCTAACTTCACTCCAAGCCATAAGCCATAGCAGTGAGATTTATTCATCAAACATCGTAATCTAAAAAATCAGCCAAGCGAACGGGTTGCCTGCATGCTTTTCCTCATGTGTAATGTGAATATGAGCCTGCTTCCCTTAGAAAGTGATCCAAGAAGGCATCCCTTCCCTCAGACAGATAGCCCTTGTGTGTTTTGCAGACTTCAAATAAACAAATATCAAACTTTTTCCAAGTAGAAACCATGTTTATAAATTAGGATGTCCCTTATCCTTGTTTTCATTCAAAAGCTATTTTTTAGCATATGTTACTACCAATATATCTCTAATTTTAAAGTACAGTTAATTAAATTGATTTAATTTTACGTCGATATTAAGTTAATAGTAGTCATTTTAAATAATTGAAGGCTTTTATAATTCGGATAATATTTATATTATTAAATAAAAAAAATTAAATGAATGTTAGTATTCACATTAATGACATGGACTAGCAGTAGGATATTTGCAGAGCTTTCTGCATTTCGATGTTAGCAAGCTGAAGTCTTAGATCAGAACATATATCAAGTTGATTTCGGTACTTTGTTTTGAGTTAGTGTTGAAAACTCTTTTTCATGCAGATATGTGGAAGCAAACTGAGTTGCAATTTTTAAAGTATGTCTACACAACTCATTACTTTCCGTTTTCACTGATAATGAGCCTAGCAATGCCAGATGTACAGGGAACAAAGACAAGAAACACCACAGTTATAAAGCTTTAAATCCCTCTTTTGTTGAAAAAAAAAATTAAGCGTGGAAGTCCATAGTAGGATAACCGGTAAGAAATTTCATGAAATGTGTCTTGGGAGAAAATGTGACAGACGATTGTCAGGAGCAATTTTCAGACTCTGAGCTGCGAGCTATACAGCAGTCAGTACATGTAGTTTTTTTTTTTTTTTTTTTTTTTTTTTTTTTTTTTTTTTTTTAAATCTAGGACTACAAAGGCAGGCTTCGTGGACCACAGTTTGTGAAATGCTAATATAAAGTAGTGCAAAGTTTTTCAAGGAACAGACTTTACAGTTTATACTTACAGTATTACGTATACTTTTAATTTTATTAGTAAAGATGAAATTTATTTAACAGCTTTATTCCATGTTCACCATATTTCCTCTACACAAATTCTTCAGATCAGTTTCTAGTATATACATTTCATTGGGAATGCATTATTTAGTTTGTTGGTGAATGTTTCAGGCACTTTTGGTGACAAATAAATTTTCTGATTTCATAACTCGAAAGTTCATGGCCATATCCACATCACTTACTTCTACACATATTACACTTAAAAGGTTTTTAATTCTGGGGACTGTGCATGGTAAAACCATTTACTTTTTAATATGTATAAAATCAAAATAAATCACATTTTCTGTATTTATTGTATGTTATGTATAAATGTCTGCATTGTTGTTTTTTAATTTTTCAATCAAGTCTTGTTTTCATTTTGTGTTATATCAAAACTTTCACAAACGTATAATTTAGTTTGAATGGCAAACTTAACATTGTAATTATAATGTTACTGAATAAATATAAAAATTCTGATTTGGGAATTCATTATTTAGAGTTACAATTGTTTGAACTTATTTTTTTTAAACGCTGAAAACTAAAATATACAAAATGCATAACTTGCAAGAACATGAATCAGATTACTCTAATGTTCATTGAAACTTAAATATATATTAGCTGAATGCTTTAAGATATAAATTATTAATAAACAAAAATAATGTTATTCTGCAATAAAATGGTTCAAATAAAAGAAATGGGCTTTAAAAAGCAGTTAACCTTAAAATACTGATATCCATTCATCATTTTTGAGGAACAGGTTGTTTTTATGGCAAAATGACATATTTAGAGAGAACAAAGAACTTAATAAAAAGAAAAACTTTCCGTCTTATACAAATTATCAATTTGTTAATTTAATTAGTTCCACAAGCATTATAAAATACAATACCCATATCAAATAAAAACTAAATTTTAGTAACTGAGCAAACTATCATTGTCATGATGGTCCAGGACTGATGACTGAAGCAGTTATGCTACTCAGAAAAATTTTTCGTCATGTAATTCAGAATCAATCTAAAGGCATTTTATTTTCATACTGAAATAAATTTGAATGGATATCTTGTTGTTCTTGTGACTTGCATCAATATCTCAACCTCACTTCAAAATGAAACGTTTCTGCCATCTAAATGGTGTTGCATTATTGATTGGACTATCAGCTTTGCTAAATACTGTTGTTTTTTGTTTAAATGAAATAAAAAACTACTGCACCTAAAAAAAATGGCATCCATGCGAAAGTACTTTAATTAGTAATAAATTTATAGCCAAAAAAAAACTTAGTGTGGAAAAAAAGGACTATTTACCTTTATGAAAAGGGTTTCATTAAGTTGTTTTTGAAAATTAAAAAGAAAAAAATGCATTTTTTTACTTTCTGGAACAAACAACCTCAAGAAAAAAGAATTTTTATCACAGCGTGCAAGTTAGATAATTTTCTGAAATAACCCAAATGAAACACAGAAAAGAGTCTAAAATGTATTTCAAAGCATTTACATATACTTCAGGGCAAATAAGGAGTTTAAGAACTATGATATAATGCAATAAAATTATTTAGATTTTAAAAATCTTTAGATTGCAATATCTCACTTAAATTGTCCGAGTATTCACTTTCATTTTTAATTTTCCTAAAAATTTAGAAACTGTTTTAGATGAAAATGGGTGAATTCTTCTTTGCAAAATTTGAAGGAAAATAAATATTTATTTACCCCCCCCACACCTATTTAATTTGCTGTATGTAGCAACTCATTTATCATAGCTAAGAAGCTTGTTATTTCCCTTTCGCTTAGCAAAAAATTATTCAGGCAGAAAGCCTCATTAGAATTAGTTGAATGAAAAAAATTATTCTGACATTAAAATCATAACAAAGCTTAAAAAAATTATTCTGACATTAAAATCATAACAAAGCTTAAAAAAATCTCATTTTATTATATGCATATATATATTTACAATATGTAAATTACTGATAAGTAGTAATTTACATAAATTCATAAATTTACAACCTCAAAATATGGAATGGTTATAAAACAATACATAATGGCAAAAATAGTAAACGAAAATTTAATTTTGCCCTGAAAAATATAAACTTTGCACCTACTACTGGTAAAATGTTCTAATGAAATAAATCATCAGCTTGATTTAAAATGCACGAAATTTCTAACCTACAAGTTAAGTAAATGCAGAATCGTAATTTCGCAAGTTTTAATGCTCAAAGAATGAACTACCTAAATTTTTTTAGTCTTAGTACATCATGGCATTTTTTACTATGAATTACTTATAACTAATATCAAACTGTACAAGATTTAAAAGTGAATCCAGAAGAAAATTGTATTACGCATTCGTATTACTTATAACTCAGAAGAGGATTACATCAAAATTTTACTTTGTCATTAATATAACACTATATAATAGCTTTTTATGAAAAGCCAAGTATGTAACAGAAAAATGAATTTAAAGAAGTGAAAAACTTTCATTTTTAATACCTCAAATACAACTTACATCAGAAAATTAGACCTCTAAAAAAAAGCATGCCTTCTCTACATTAAAACGTCACGTGATTAATTGAGGAGCTGTAAAATTAATATTTAACACATTGAGTTTTCTTAATACTGTGGCACTCAAGCTTATTTATAAAAAAAAAAAGTGCTGTTGTGGTAGTTTTTCTTATTTTTTGATTAAATTATAAATATACATCATAAATGTTCTCTACAGTCATGTTCTCTACAGTCTCTACACAATATTTATAAAATTTACTATATTTGTTTCTGTTTTTAGACCATAATTAGTCTATATTCATGAGGTCTAATATGGCCAAAATATATGTTGTCTACTATGTACAAATGACACTTTCTCTGGTAAATGTTATAGACAAATAATTTATTTACCCCATTACTCAAATCAGAAGACTCTTGATTTAACAACCTCTCACTTAATATCAGATTTACCATATGAAAAAATAGAGCAGATTTTGACTTTAGATTTACTAGATTGCCTTCTCCCATCCCTTCCAAAAGCATAGCAAGCAGAATTTGTTTAAGGTAAGAGACGAGCAATGAATTTAAACTTCTTTCACTTCTTTAGAGCCATTCAAGAGAGTACAGTAATTATCAAGATGGGTGTTCACACAATTGGAACTGGTTTCGAATCCAAGACATTTGCGATATCGCTAAAAAAGCACACGGCATTCAGATTCCGATCCTTGGGATGTTGTCTGTCAAAACTGGAATGGAACGTAGGCAGATAAACACTAAGCACTTTGCATAAATTTAAAAAATTATCCGATTTTTCAATTATTTACACTTTGATGATTTTCATCTTTTATGTATATAATTAGGATTTACTTAATTACAAATGCAAAATATTACCATTGCCATGTCTTCAAGAAACAAAACGTTTAGACATAAGTCATCTTTTGAAAGTAAGATGTTAAATCAAAATTAAGAAAAAACTTTTAGTTAATTAAGAAATCTGTGGCAATTGTGTACAATAATAATAAAAGTTAAATACAGTATAAACTTGCATTAAAATACGGTATAGGCAATTGTTCTATAGTTAAAACAGATGAAAATGGTAAAAGACAAAAATTAGATGGGGTACTATATCAGTAGCTTGCTCAGCTATGTTCAAGTAGTATTCATATTAGACGCGTGCAGTACGGTGAGTGAAAAAAACATTTTTTTTTTTTAAATTGACATTGTCTGAGTCGTTATATGGTTCCAAATGGATTAGAACAAATTGTGTTCAAATTTCAGCCCAAAATATTGGCATATTGAGGTTCCACTTCTACTGAATATTTATAATGGCTTTTTTAATGGTTTTATGTTTTTTTCATGAATTGCTTTGTCAAAGACGCCATTATTGCATGAGAAATTGCTTTCCATACCAAAATATCAAATTTAATGCCAAAATATGCTACTAGAGGGCAAAACGAGTTCTAATCTGACTATTGGTTTTAGCTTGGTGTAAGCAATCAAGTGGCTTCCATGATCTTTCAACGACTGTTTATTATTAATTAATTGGTTGTTTGGTGTGTTTTATAAATCCTGCGTTATCAGTCATTGTTTGTGTTGGACTTAGATAACATTAATTAAAAATGTATTTTTTTAATTCTAGTAAAACAAAGACAATTTTGCCTACGATGCTGATGTAATGAAGCATTTTCTTTGGGTCAGAAATGAGTTATTGTAGAAAAGGAACAAGAAAAATCTGTCAGTCTAAGATATTATGGAAATTGTTTCCTGTGACGTTTCAAGAAATTAGAAAAAAAGCTCCATACCTTAGTTAAGTTACCTCACGTAAGTTCTTGTGGGAATTGTATCTAAAGATGCTCCAGCTAGAGTTACTGACAGGAATAAGCTGCGAAGAGAACGTAGTTAGGTACAGTCCCAGATTCAGTCAAGCGCTACACCAATAACACACTCTTTGAATTGCATCCACTTTGATGGGACGAAGGACAAAACTATAGTGCTTGAGAAGAGAAATTCTTTGTACAGGAAGGCTTGAGGAAGCGCGTAATGTTTTCTATATATAGGACATATAACTCCGGATTCTGGATCCATCGCAGATATTACAGAAAGCATCACCAACATTGTTACACAGAAAGGGATTGAACTTTCCAAACTGGCTGCTATTGGGTGTGATGGAACGAGTGTCAACACTGGGAAGAAAAATTGCGTAATTAGACGTCTTGAGATCTTTGTAGGTCACAGACTGCATTGGTTTGTATGCTTGTTGCACACCAATGAATTGCCTCTTTGTCATCTTTTCCAGAAGACCGGTGGAAATACATCCGGGACACAACAGTTTTCTAGAACAATAGGAAAGTCCCTGAAAATATGTGAAACCCGTCCCTTGACAGGTTATGTCTCTATTCCAGTTGATCTATCCGAAATTAATAAAAAAAAGACCTCAGTACTGACTAAAAGTACCTCCTTGATATTTATAAGGCTGTATCCTCAGTGGAGTGCCCTTCAGACCTAGCAAACAAATGGGAAGATGACTTACTACAGCCAACAGATCCACCGCGAGCCACCCAGACGGTATAGTGGTTAGGGTAGCCAGCTACGATACCAAAGGGCCTGGGTTCGCATCCCGGAGAAGGCATGGCTGTAATTGTCCGTTCCTTCATAGAAGGCAAAGGTGGCCCACCTATTAGGTGCCGCCATAATAAAGTGGCCACCACTTCTGGCCTTAATAGTGGCCAAGCGGAAGTCAGCTGAGGGCCCGCCATTGGAAAAAAAAAGGTGTCAACCGCCGAACTACAGATGACTTGAGGCTATTAGCCGAATATGTTATAAAAGATTACGTGTCATCCTGATTTGAAATAAGGAAAATCCAGAGAGCAACACATGGAGCACGTCATGTTAATGGAATGATCGAGAAAAGTTCATTCTTGCCAGAAAATGCTAAGGTGATCAATCAAGAAATTATTCAAAGGAACTGTTATTTTGCTCACTCTGAAAACATCCTGTTGGCGATGCTGGAAGATAGACAAGCACATATTCGTGAACTTGGCCTGAGAAGAATACTGAAAGCAAGAAAAACTCACTGGAAGAGGAAAATACAACAATTTGTGCTACCCAAATTGAATTTCAAAGTACAGGAGGATTTTGAGACGACTCGCTAGGACAATCCCTTGGAACTACAGGCTATCTTGAACCTCCGCGGCGAAGACATAAGATTGATTAGAAATGGTTTTCAGTCTGAATGAGGAAAGCTTCCTTCCCGTTCTCAAGTAGCAGGTAGGCATTTCAGACTGGTGACAGATGCACCATTGGCAACATGTGGTGCAGAAGCCAGGGGTGGATTCATACGCAGTCGAATCAAATCCCGGACTGGATTCATACGCAGTCGAATCAAATCCCGGCCTGAACTTACGAAATTCGACACCAAAATGAATTTCTTCGGTTCTTTTGTGGAACCTGAAGAATGACGAGTGATTAAGCTGGTACTTTTTAATGGCATTTTCTTTTTTACAAATTGCAACAATATCAGGGTTCATAGGGTACTCAAAAGTCCTTGGGTTTTTTAGAATCGATTTTTGGTCCTTAATTTTTGCCAAACTCGTCAGAAAGTCCTTCATTTTAATCATCTGAAAGTTCTGTCTGTTTTTACGACTGCCATTTTGAGTGTGAATTAGCATTTTGGAAGAATATTTTCGGTGATTCACTGACAAATATGGCTTTCTTTTGAATGGATTCCTGGGTTATAATTTTTTCCTTTTTCTAATATAAATGGAGGGATAGTCAAGTTTCGGAGTAAGAAGTGAACCATAAGCGTTTCAAAATTATTTCATTTTTTCTAATGAAGAGATCTTAAAGAACTTTTTGCTTTTGGAGATGTGAAATTTTTTATTAAAACGGTTCTAAATTTGGCGACTTATCAACATTTTGGCGAGCGATACGACTTATGGTAAACCCATTGCTAGACAAGTTATTCATTGTAACCGACACTTTGTTGTCATTTTATTTAAAAAATAATGCGTTTATTATGCATTTCCTAAATATTAAAAATCAATTTAATTTTGCATTTCTATTTGAAATAAAAATTTTATTGTTTATATTTTATGTCGCGGATGATGTAATCAATGACGTCATCTTAATGTAAAACTAATTGGTTTTAATAACTATAAATTTTATGTTTTAAGCATTATTTATGGCTGTTAAATATTAAAATACAATTTAATTTTGCATTTTTTTAATGATTTTGTTATGTATGATTATTTAAATAATTTTAATTCTATGTGTGATGTAATCAGCTCCCTGATTGGTTACAGAATATTTGTGCATTAGGTAATTGCTAAATTGTGTATTCCATCGTACTAAAAAAATGGCAAAAAAATAACAAGTGATACTATCAAAAATTGCTGAGACATTTATTGCCACATATGTTTTAAGTTAAATAACTATATCCTATAAAACTTATTGTAAAGTATTTGAATTTATGTACTATTTTAATTCTTCTAAACGTTGGTATGATGTTTTTAATTTGATATTCAATTTAAGTAACATTTTAATCCAATTAAAAGTTGTCGCAATGTTTTTATTCTATTTCTGACCTATATGAAAGTAATAATTTAACCTTTAGTATTTTATACTCGTAGTAAATGTATTTATTTACATTTGCCTGCCATCTTAAAAAATGACGTTTTCAACAAAAAATTAATCCATTGTTTTTAAATTTATTTTTTTAAAGTTTCAAATACAGTCATGTCCATAAAATAAGGATAATCCAAAATCCGGCAAAGGAAGAGTTAGAAGCAAAACAAATTTGACTTATTTGCAAAGCGTATTTATTAAACAAAAGGTAAAGAGCAAAAAAAGATGCTATATGTTTGATATTATTAAAAAAAATTAGCGATTTTTTTCTCCCTGGAGCAAATTACAAAAAAAACCTATTTACAAAAAACCAATATTACATGGTTGGTATGATTGTTAATACATTGTATGTCTCCCAGACGATGCAATACAGTCCGAGTCCGTACAACGCCTAGTCATGCTGAGTATCAAATTATCCATCTGATCTTGGGAGATATCACACCACTCAAAAAGCAATGCTCTCCGAAGTTCCGGTAGACATGTAGGAGGAGGTTCACGGGCTGCAACTCGTCGGTCAAGCATGTAACACACGTTCTCTACTGGATTCACGTCCGGTGAGAATGCTGGCCAGTCCATACGGGTGATATCCTCCGATTGAAGGCATTCACTTACAATGTTTGCACGTTGAGGACGGGCGTTGTCATCCATAAACACAAATTGTGCGCCCAGGGTACCTCGAAACAAACTTACATGCTGTTCCTGGCTTGTAATGGTTCCAATTTGAACATGCAGATCAGTTCTGGAACCCAGAATAATTGCACCCCAAACGAGCACTCCTGTAAACCGTAACGGTGTCGTTCAATGATGTTTTCTTGGTGGTAACGGGTACCTGGAGCTCTCCATATGAAAGTCCGGCGAGAATCAGACTGCAAGCTAAAAATAGACTCGTCAGAAAATATCACACAAACCCACTGTTGCGGTGTCCACAATGCATGCTCTCGACTCCAAGCTAACCGCAGGCGACAATGAGTTGCAGTAAGTGGAACGCATCTGACAGGTCTACGAGCATATAGACCAATCTGCCCTAAAATTGTCGTACCAGTGGCTGAAGAGAGCTGACGAGACAGGTCTGAGACTGTGCTCCGCCTGTTTCTTTTGGCAATAACTGCCAAATACCGGTCCTCATTCGGCGTTGTAACTAATACTAATGTTGGGCGACCTATGCTGTAACGTCTACTCACATTACAATCATCTTTGAATCGTTGCCAAAGCCTGGAGATGACACTCTGGGCAATTCCAAGTTCGTCTGATACTTCCAGTTGGGTACGCCCACATTCCAGACGGCCGATAATTCTACCACGTAAAAAATCATCCAAATGCGTCCTTTGTGTCATAACTATTCGGTTATTGCACTGAAATGCTTATAAAGCGCCTACGAACAATTTTACTTCTTTGCCTGTATTCCTTATATATCACTCTCGTCATTATGAGTACCATTGGTGTCATCTGGTTACTTCCTGAAATTTGCATATGATCCTTGAAGGTGTGTGCAGTGATTTTACAGGTGATATATATATTTTAGAGTTCAATTTCCGCGGGACTCCGAATTATCCTTAATTCATGGACATGAGTGTACTTTACTATGCGTAAAATACGTGAAAACGGCGTTTTTCAAGATCGCTGACGATTGTAAAAACCGCGCCAACGTAAATCGCCAAAAATCCGTGCAACCGTCTACCAAAGTAGCATCTCAGTTTTTATAGAACGTTTTAAATTCCGAGATATGGGAATTTTTGACGATTTTTTATAACATTGTAACATTGATAAATTTCATTAAAATAATTATAATATATTGAAATAGTATTTAAAAAATAACATTAAAATAAAACATTTTTATTTTTCGTTGTCATATAAAGTTCCATTTTGGCCACTTATTATACAATATTTTGAATCTGAAAAATAAACAAGGTATAATGGTATAAAGCACAATTTGCGAAACAGTTCTTAGCATAAAATTAATTTTACGCTTTTTCTCTTCTGTTTTTTCCCCCCAAAATATTTCTGCTTGTTTGCTGTTACAGGATGGGTAGGGGTAATTTTTTTTTAGGATTTTAGACATTGCAGCTTGGACAGTTTAGAAGGATTTCAAGGCAAGATTTATAGACCCACGATTCTAAAATATCCAAAAAAATGTGATAAAATGAAAAATGTCTCCATGGTATTAACATGGATGGATGTACTTTACAGAAAGTTAGCGATGAATTTCTTACTTTTTGGAGAACATCTAGAAGAACAATGAAAACATAATAATTTAATGTTTTACTCCTGATGCTAGAATCTTTTTCTTAACATGTTTATTTTCCCTACTTTTCACTAGCCATAAGCATGGAAAATATCAAAAAATGTTTCTACTCTCATCACATGGACAGGCATTACACAAAGGTATTTTTTTATTAAGATAGAAATTGAAAACTGGCAATTTAAAAGATTCATCATACACAGGGCTGGCACTAGGTATTTTACCACCTAATGCAATCTCTGGATCCTAAATTCTGCTTCCAGTGCTTTCTCTAAATTCTAAAAGTTTTGCCATTTCTAGATTTTGTTGCTTGATGTGTCATTAAATTCTGGACACTAGCTCTGAAACCGGCCTTATCATATATATTTCTTCTGAATATTCATATTATAAAAGAAATAAAATTAGCAACTCTTTTTATACAATCTAAATACATTTAGTTTTTTTAGAATAACATAAATCTTTAATTAAATCCAAAAATTCTAAAATGAAAAAACGTGTTGAAGAAAGAAACTGAATACCGAAAGGGAAAGAAAATTATTCTTCAGACATATGTACAGCTATTATGTAAATTGACCAGTTGTTTATAATTTCAGCCTTTACTATAATTTCCCATTCTATTTTCGCAGCAGAAAACAAATTACTTAGACAGTTTTTAAACTGAGTTTTTGGAGTGTAAGACAGTGTGTTTCTAACCTCTGCTTGCTTGCTTGCAGCATTAGTTCCTACCAGCTCTGATAATTTGCAATTATTCGTCTTTGCATTATCGCTGACATTTGAATTTGTTACGACGGTAAGAGTTACTCAGCCAGCTTAAATTAAAATTTAATTGCATAGTTTTTGACCACTAGTCCATACTTTTAGTTTGAATTTGACTCTTCTTGTTCAATTACATCAGCATGAGCTGTAATTCATGTTCTTAGCATAAGAACATGCCTTAAATGCTGTTCTTTTTAAATAAGAGGCTTATTTAAATCTTTGTCTGACTTTGTAGTTACTTTCAGATATAGTGATAATTTGCTTCACGTCTGTCACGGGTTTGGGACAATTTAACTTTTAGCAGATCAAGTAAACCCTCCATAGGTACATTGTGGAGATGTTGTCAAGTTAGCAGATAAAACAAGCAGAAACTAGTGCAAACATTGATTTGCATATTGAGACAAATTTCTAATTGCTAGAAAAAATGCTTAAAGAGAAAGAAATTGATATAAATTAGCCAAAACATCTGAGAAGGCTTCAGACACATAAATATTTTGTTAAGGGTTGTTGCTAAAAAACATAAATATTTTGTAGCTTTTAATGTGTTCCTTATATTATTTAAGAATCAATGTCATAAGTTACATGCATTTTCAACTGTGAAATTTTATTAGATTGTGATTTTAATAGGGCCTTTTTAACAAATATTGTCAAAAAATAAATAAAATTTAATAGTGGGCATGTAAATCCATAATGACTAAACTAACTGCTTACCCTTAAAAATTATCTCTGCATATTAAAGCGAGTTATTGCCTTTCATTAATCTTTGTCATAGTCACAAAACACAAAAATGTAAAAATTCATGTAAAACTTATTCTTCGCATCTAGTAAGACTTCAAATAATACAAGACTTAAAATAATACAAATTTTTTCATAATGGTCAGTAAAAACACTTAACTTACATGTGCAGAAATGTGTACAAACTCTGAATATACTGAGTCAGGAAACAAAATTCTTGTAAAAAAAGTCAATAACCCTTAACTCATTTGCCCGTGTCTGACACTTGCCGGGTGAAACTTACCGGCAAATTTGCACATGCCCATGTCTCACATGGATAATCTTGTATCTCATGTTATTTTATTTTAATGCTCATCTGAGACCTGTTCTAGTAAAAATAGATAAGCTAGATTACAATTAAACTTATTCACCTTAGAGGGCACCACTATGCTTTTCCGCCCCCCCCCCCCCCCGTTTAAACTACATGGTGCATTTTGATGATTAATTATGAGTTTGTTAGGAATTCTTTGTTATAAAGCAATTGTTTGGTGTGCAAAAGGAAATATATCCATTTTTATTACATTAATTATCATAAAAGTAAACAACTAACTATAAATTAATTTTTACTAACTGTTTTCCTAACTTGTTTAGAAAACATTATCTGATAATGAGCAACTCTGATGATTTTGAACATGGCAATTTTTCAGAGTTTCAGTGATGAAAGTGATGATCTCTTGAGTGATGGTAGTGAATCTAAAGATAATGATGATGAGATTTTGGCTTAGCTAGAAATTGGTATCAAATTAGTACAAATCAAATAATAACTAGTACAAACAATAACTTGTACTATACCTATTTATTAATTTTCTGCCCCCCCCTATAAAAAACACACCAGTTTTTAAAACTTTGAAAAAAATTTTTAAAAAAAGTGGGGGCAGTTCTATATCTCCCATCTATTGGGCTGACTGATGAAATTCAGATTGTATTTTTCATGTCTCAAAAGTGCAACTTAGGATATATAGATGATGGTAAAAATTTTAGATAATCCAAAATTTTTTCGAAAAATTTATAAAAATTATTTAAAAATATAAATTTTAAAAATAAATCATAAAAAATAGGCAAATTTTTATTTGGAATGAACTTAAGTTTTGAAATGTGAAAGGAAGAATCAAATAAGTTAAATAAAAAATGAGATATATATACCAAACTCAATTAATAATGAGGAGCTAAAATTTTGAGAGCTAATTTTTTAAAAACTACTCATGCGATTTTTACAAAACTTGGCAATTTGGCATAATATGAGTCATAGAATCGAAATATGGAAAAAAATTGGGATGTCATTTCAGAAAAAGTCCGATTTTGTGTCAAAGTACCTAAAACAGAATAATGCTATATATAAATCTAATAAATATCCTAGGTTGCACTTTTCAGACATAAAAAATGCAAGTTGAATTTCGTCAATCACCCCAGTAGAGCAGGAGATATAGAACCGTCCCTCCCTTTTTTTGCCGCAGTGTCAGACAGGCAATATTGTATTTTCATTAGTCAGCATCACAGCAATCAGATATTTTTAATGTTATTTTTTTACACAACAAAACACAATAAAATTTTTTAAAAAACAGTTTATTTTCAAAAAAATAAATGGCAGTGTAGTAAATTGAAAACTTCAGACATTGTATAATATTTAAACACCAAACATCTGCTTTACAAAACTTCAGCAGAAAACTGACACTTTATAAAAGCATTGCACATAACATGCATCATATTATTTACAACAATCTTAACTTTGTACAGCAGATATAAATAGCAAGATATTCACAAAGTCACTATTCTCACCATTTACTGGATAGTCGAAATCCATTTGTTGTTATGCTGCTAGTCAAAAATTTTTAATCAACTTTCTCACAAGATCATATTATTTACATTCAATGTGATATTTCTGAAGAAATTTGAAATTAATATTTAAAGAACATAACATTAAGGATTATATTTTTGATCATATGAATTCAATTTATTAACATTTACTGATGTTCTTGAACAACTTTTTGGCAATAATTTTACAATTCCCAATTTACCTGACATTTCTTACTCCCCACTATTTTTATAAATTTTTAAATATCCAAATTATTTTCACAACGGTCAATGATAAGAAAAAACATCAAATATAACAATCTAAAGATATTATAAGTTACATAAAATCAGTCCAAGTTACTTTCATTAAGATACAACACACTTCCATTAATAGCAATTTCAAAACTTCTCGCAACCACCAGCAATTTTCAAAATGCGCAAGATTTTGTCAAAGTCGTCAAATTTATCGCTAGAAACCAATCTACAAGACTTATGAATATTACTGAAAATTTCATTCCAACACACACACCCACAGAATCTCCAGAATGTAAATTGTGGGAACCTAAAAACATATTGTTTAAGCAAACACTAACTTCAATCAGACCTTAAAATATCAATGATGATCGAACTCTTCTTCGCTTCGATTTACGACTGTAGGACTTGCATCTTGATCTATAGAAACTCAGATCCTGAGTACAGTCTTTATCTAACATTGTCTTATATTCTTGTGGATCACATAATTCCTATTTAAAGATATCAAAATATAACTATTGTAATACTGAATGCAGTATTGTATAATGTATTTCAATTAGTAATATTATATAGAGAGGTAAAAAAATTCCTCGATATATGAATCCCTAGCGGCCAAAGATATGCGCGCTCGAGATTGTGATTGATGATTTAAAACAACAGAGATATGACAGTTATGGTTACAGAGAAGAAATTTCAGAATTTTTTTTAATGGAAACACTCTTTTTTTTTCCCTTTCCCCTGCACAAGTTGATCAACGCATTGAAAAACCATAAATGGCATCAGAACAATACATGTATGATGAAAACTGACAGCATAAAACATTTGAAAAGAACTACATTGTAAAGGACCCATGATAATACAAGAGAGGAAAGAGAAAAAATACTTATATTAGAATTACAAGTTTTCAATCTTACTTGCTATCTTTACTCTTTGCAAATGATAAAGGACTGCATGTGGTAGATTGTTGAAAAATAATTAGAAACATAACATTGTAGGAGGAATCTGTATAATTTCATGTTTTATAGTATCTTTCAATTCAGGCAAATCTCTTGAATTTCATGTGTACATCTTAGATTTTAGATAATCCCAGAACAAGAAATCTGTTGGAGTGTGGTCGAGGTATCAAGGTGCCACAAAACTTTAAAGTTATGGAAGTAGATTCTGTCTTGAAACGTTGTACTAATTAAAAACTAGTAATTCAAGTTTTTTTCCCCTCTCCTCTCTTGTACTGTCACTAGTCCTTTCACATGCTTTTCTCTGTAAATGTTTCCTGCTGGTTATTTTCATCATATGTGTATCGATCTGACGCCGTTATGGGTTTTGAATTCCCTGATCAATTTTCGGAAAGCAAAAAATGGATGTTGCCATTCAAAAATTTTGAAATTTTTTCACATAACTGTAATTGTGAGAGCTCTATTGTTTTCAACCATCATAATCTCTAGTGCATACCTTCAAATAAGAACATCTGAAATTTCATTTCTATTGGTTAGGCAGCTAGAGGTTCATAAATCGGGAAAGTTTTTTTATGACCACCCCGTATATAGTTTATTTGAATCGAATTACAACATGTCGTATATCCCTTCGCAAGTAATATTCAGATATATTGAGTAATAATATTCAAGGAAAAAATATGAGTAACATTCAGATATACTACGTCTTGTAATTCTATATAACTGAATTAAGGTACAGTACATAATTAGTATTCATATTCAGTACATAAGTTATTGTACTGACTATAAGTTATATGTAATAACTTATGTACTGACTACAAATACTACTCATATTCATTACATAAGTTATTACATATAATATTCACTGAGTATGAGCAGTATTGAATACAAATAGACATATTCAGTGTGAGCAGTGTTATATACAATCAATTTTTCCAATTAACTGGAGGTAGATAACAGGCCATTTAAAAAAAAAATAAGGTTTGTTTATTACAGAACAACAGAAAAATTGGGGGTCAATAATTACACAGTTTTAAAAAAAAGTTAAATCTGTGTGGGGAATGATGCAAAAACTAATATCATAAACCATATCACAGCAAACAAAACTGTCCAAAAATATAAGACGAAAAGTACATTCAAGTGGTGAAACTAGAAATTTTAGGTTTTGAATATCTGGAATGTAGATAGTTCGAGAGTTTTACTGTACTTTTATTAATCTGCAGAAAGTACATTAAAAAATAATGAATAATCCATCTGACTTTGCAAAGCTAAAATAGAAACAGAGAAAAAAAAATATTTCTTGCTTAATTTTGGTACACTTTTAAAAGAATAAAATATTTCATTCTTATTCCTCTTCTTTTAGATTTTGTTTAATTTGTTTAACTTTTAAATACATCTTATACCTTTGATTTTCAGAAGACTATAATTTTTATTGTTTTCAATAAGATATTAAAATCTACACTGTTTTGTAACTCCCTGTCAAAATGGTTTTATTTATTTATTTTTTTTTAAGTCACTAAATTCTTAGTCTAAAACAATCACATTTCCTCAAGAGTATAGCAGCTTAAAATAGTGAAAACTATTAAACTCCTGTCTTAAAAAGGTACTAAATTCCTTTCAGTGCCAAAAAAATTTTGATTAATCTTAAATAATTTTCCTGCATTTGTTCATAACAGTAGAAATCTACAGAAATATATAGAATAATAATTTTAATTACCTTAAAACTTGTATAAAAAGCTTTGTAACCTCCTTCTATGAGATATAATTCAGGATAATATAAAAATGGATAACAATCTTTGTTCATATCTCTGTCTTTTCCTCTCAAAAACCGGATCCTGGGAGAGAAAAAATAATATTTCTTAAATATTTTATAACACATATGAATGAAAAGTAAAAAAAAAAGTTAAACTTCATCATCATTATCTTATCCATAACATAAGCTTTTACACAGCTATACAGCTTTTATGAGAATATGTAAAAGAGTTGCTTTCTTGAGAACCCACAAATTTTACCAGGATTATTTACCTCCAAATTTTACCATTTTACCAGGATTTGTGTACAGCTTGAATGACTTTTTATTCCTAAGAAATTTCTATAAACAACAAATAATCTTATAAAAATACATGAATGAATAAAAACGATTTTAAAATGAATAATAAATTATATTAAATTTTAATACACTTATAAAGAAAAACAATGGAGTAAGATACCAAGTTAAAGAGTACAAGTTCCAGTAAATGAATATCTGAGGAAAATACTTTTGTGCAGTTGAAATTAAACAAAAAAGTACTTCAGCATAAAAATTCACATAGATAAAGAGAAAAATATCGCTGATAGCATATGTATTGGAATAAGTCTAATATACTCAAAGCGTCATTGTTAATTAGCTGCCAAGCTTGAAAAACAAAAAACTGAGAAATTCTTGCATAACAAACAGGGAGTTCCCAGGAGATTTTTGCACTGAGAGGCAGGAACGTATCAAAAGAACTCCAAATTGACTTAAATTAATTTTTTAATACATGATTCAGATTATTCAACTCTGTATAATATGATTCTGATATAAATATACAATATTAATATTTAATTGGATATTCTAAATTTTATGTTCTTTGGTGAATTTTATTTTGTTATCATCTTACTTTTATACAGATAAAATCAAGTATGGAAAGACAGCTTTAACTAATTTAAACATTTTTAAACATGATAAAATTAACAATTAATTGTACATATCATTGTGTGATTATGTAATGTACTATATACTCATGTAAGCAAAAGTAAATGCAATTATTAATGATTAAACATTGGTTGGATCTTCATACAAAATCCTACAAGTGTCTATGGCAGATTAAGATAATACAGATCAAATAAAATTTAAAAAGATAAATTATGCTAAAAATCAGTAGGATAATGGAAACGGATGTAATTTTTATAACTTAAGTATTGCTTATTGCTAGGCAATATTTTCTTTAATAAAGACTAAGAATTAAAATCTGATAGATTCAGTAATACACTGTAAAAGAAGTCTCTGATAAAACCAGTGCAGTTGGCAGCCATGTTGTTGTAACCATTGAAGTGGAAGTTAGTGTTTTACACAGATGAAAATAGTGGAAGATGAATGAGTTCATACACATTTCCGCATATAGATATTAAGTACTCTTAAGGAACATTAATGAAAAAAGTTAAGGACCTATGAGCAAATGGGAACTGAATAAATTCAATTAAAAATATTATCTATGCCTCAATTTCCCCTTTGCAATACCATTCTAAAAATAAAATAGTTTGTAAGT
>KK118376.1:18745-92541 GCA_000611955.2 Stegodyphus mimosarum | reverse complement strand
AATTATTATTTAACATAATTATTAATAAGTTTGAGAATAAAAAAATTATGAAATTTATCAAGTAGCATTAAATATTTTACACTTATAATAAATAGTTGGACATATTTAAAAGAAGATAAGTTACATTTTATTTAAGTTTTACTAACACTTAGCTTTATATTGATTTTTTTTTTTCTTTTTTCTTTCTTTAATGTCTCATTTTATCACATCCTTGCTCAGTCTAGACGTTTACTACATAGCAGGTAGATTTTATATCAAGCGCTATAGGTTAAAATGAGAAGTAAAATCATAATCAAAATGATTCATAACAAAGACTGCCTGTTCTCACTGCTGCCATTTCTTAGAGAGAGACCTGATGAACAGAACAAACATGAAAGGCCTGATGTAGGCACAGTTGGCAAGTTTTCAATGTTAGTTGGGTTCTGTCTGATGCAGTTAGTGTTCTAGGTTCATGTAGAGTTCCAGTTGTTGTAACCCAGTTAATATACTTTAAGGTTCCAATAAGCCACTAAAGCACCAGAGGTAATAAGTTGTTTTGTATTATTTTAAGTCTCACCAGATGCGAAGAATAAGTTTTACATAATTTTTTACATTTTTCTGTTTTATCTTGTGACTATGGCAAGGATTAATGAAAGGCAATAACTCGCTTTAATATGCAGAGATAATTTTTAAGGGTAAGCAGTTAGTTAAAAATAATTATGGATTTACATGGCCAAACTTCTTTAAAAACTGTCTAAGTGATTTGAATTCTGGTGAGAAAATAGAAATGGGAAATTATAGTAATGGCTGAAATTATAAACAACTGGGTAATTTACAAAATAATAACTTTACATATCTCTGAAAAATATTTTTTTTTTCTCTTTACATATTCAGTTTTCTTTCTCTTTCTTCAAGACATTTCCTTTTCATTTTAGAATTTTTGGATTTAATTAAAGATTTACATTATTCTAAAAAAACTAAATGTATTTAGAATGTATAGAAAAAGCTGTTCATTTTATTTCTTTAGTAATATGAACATTCAGAAGAAATATGAAATATATATGGTAAGGGCCAGTTTCAGAGCTTGGTATCCCAGAATTTAAGGACACACCGAGCAACAAAATCTAGAAATGGCAAAACTTTTAGAATTTAGAAAAAGCACTGGAAGCAGAATTTAGGATCTAGAGATTGCATCAGGTGGTAAAATGCCTAGTGCCAGCTCTGTGTATGATGAATCTTTTAAATTGCCAGTTTTCAATTTCTATCTTAATAAAAAAATACCTTTGTGTAATGCCTGTCCATGTGATAAGATTAGGAACATTTTTTGATATTTTCCATGCTTATGGCTAGTGAAAAGTAGGGAAGATAAACATGTTAAGAAAAAATTCTAACATCAGGAGTAAAACATTCAATTATTATGTTTTCATTGTTCTTCTAGATGTTCTCCAAAAAGTAAGAAATTCATCGCTAACTTTCTGTAAAATACATCCATCCATGTTAATACCATGGAGATATTTTTCATTTTATCACATTTTTCTGGATATTTTGGAATCGTGGGTCTATAAATCTTGCCTTCAAATCCTTCTAAACTTTCCAAGATGCAGTGTCTAAAATCCTAAAGAAAATTACCCTTAAGACTTCTGTAACAACAAAAAGCCAGAAATAAAAAAAAAAAAAAAAAAGAAGAAGAAGATAGAGAGGAGGGAGGTGTAAAATTAATTTTAGACAGAAAACTTATGCATATTCGGAGAATTCTGAATACTCTGAGACAATTACATGGGAAAAACTCTTACAATGACAAAATTTTAAAACACATTTTTAATTAATTACATAGCTATTTCGCTTTTGCTAAGAACTGTTTCATAAATTGTCCTTTATATCATTATACCTTATTTTTCAGAATCAAAATATTGTGTAATAAGTGGCCAAAATAAAACTTTATAATATGACAAATGTTTTACTTTTTAAATATAATTTCACTATATTGCCATCATTTTAAAGAAATTTATCAATGTTACAATGTTTAAAAAAAAATCATCGAAAATTCCTAGATCTTAGAATTAAAAATTTTCTATAGAAACTGATCCTAATGCCAAAACGTTGATATGTCACCAAATTTAGCCATTTAATAAAAGAATTCACATCCCCAAAAAGGAAGGATCTTTTCATTAAAAAAAATGAAATAATTTCGAAATGCTTATGTTTCACTGCTTGCACAGAAACTCGAGTATCCCACCATTTATATTAGAAAACAAATTATAACCCATTCAAAAGATAACCGTATTTGTTAGTGAATCGCCAAAACTATTCCTCCAAAATGCTAATTTAGTCTCAAAATGGCAGTCATAAAAACCGACAGAAATATCAGATGATTAAAATTAAGGACCTTCTGCCAATTTTGCCGAAATTAAGGACTTTTAAGGACCAAAATTCGATTCAAAAAAACCTAAGGACTTTTCAGGACTCTTAAGATGAACCCTGTTGAAATATAAGGCAGAATGAAGAATGTGATGCTTGGAAAAAGTTTTGCCACACCTCTGAATAAAGTGAAAGCTACCTCATTAAAAATCCTTGTTAGGCAAAAGGATTTCTGAAACTCCTTGGAAATTCAAATTAAAAACTAAATATGAGCAACAATTTTGACTTCCAAGAAACTAAAATTTTGGTTTTTATTTCAAGTATGGCAAGCAACTGAAGACCTCTTATTTTACATACATAATGTGTTCCTTCAATCGGAACTTTAAGGATCTGCAGATTTTGTGCTACAAACGCGAGATCACATTCACATGTTCATAAATGGCCCATGAATGTAAATCTGGCATTTCATGTTTTGCAAATGAGAACTTGATTTTTTGATAGGCTTAAACCTAATCAAGAACTTTAATCAAGAACTCATTTGCAATGGCAATGGTCTTCAGATGGTTGACTCATGGAATTCTTAGAAGTATAAGGTTTCCCCTTCCCCTCCCTTTTTCAATTCCTTTTTTGTAGGGTGAAGCCCCATCCCACCTTTAGAAAAATATATCTTAAAATAATATTTCAAATACATTAATATGTTATAGGTACTTATGTAAAGGCAATTAAAGAAAAGTATTGTACTTTTTTATTTAAAAAATTAAATTTTGTCACCTAACCATGCTAGTGACAGGGATGTGCTTGCAGTTTTTTACTCAAATTGATGAAGTCTGTATGTCCTCTGCATTTTCATTTCATATCATGAAATTATCTGTTTCTATATTTTGTTTTTGTTTCTACATAAGTTGAGGAAGATTTTTGACTTAAACATGTTGCTCCAAATGGCATTAAAATGTTTATAACTCTGAGAAACTTTTAGGAATTCTGCATTAATCTAGAATTAAAATTTAAGAGCTGCTGTTGCTTAAATTTGGATTTTTAACATCAAATATTTTGATATGTCCATAAAATGTTCCCTTTCCTTTACCAGAAAGGCCTTCTGATTTATTGTAACACTCAAACAGATTTTTTATGCAGTCATATTTAGTTATTTTCTTGTACAGTTTTCTTCAATTGAAAATGCTGCTCCATTGTATAATTTTTGTCATCTAAATTCAAGTAATTTTCCAATAGAAAACTGTTTAGTTTTGGAAAGCATTGCACTGCCTTCTCTTTGACATATGATGACCAGTTAAGTTTTAAAACTAATCTATAACTATACACATCTTCATATTTTTTAGTTAATAAACACTAGTCAACTAGCTTGAGTGCTTTATAATTATCTTTTCAAATTTTTATTTTGACTTGCGGAACCTTGGGGTTTCACTGGTGAAACTCCAGGGTTCTGCAGAACACAGACTGTAGACAACTGGTTTAAAGGAAACTCTAAAACCATAGTGTTTGAAATATTTGGAAAGGAGCAGGCTTAAATTTAGGGATGAATAGTAAATAAAAGAATGGAATTGATGTATCTTTAGTTTGAAGACATAAAGATGAAGGAGATGGAAGTCTTGAAAGTTTTAAAGGTGATGTCAGTTATCGCAGAAGAAGATAACTGTATGAAGCAGCAATACATTTCGGAATGTTTGATCTCATATTCTAAATTCCATGTGAAACACTGCAATTTCCGTTGTATTTTTTACAGTGCTTTCATAGTGTTGAACTAAGTTCCAATGAAACTACAGTCAGAGATAATTTTTATCTTTATCTGCACTAATTTTTACATTGATCTACTTTTAATTTATTTTATATAATATTTAACTAATGAAATATTTAACATCCTTCAAGGGATTATATCAACTAAAAAACCAGTAAAAACTGCAGAACAATTATGCAAATAATTGATGAAATTGGTACTGCTCTTTCTGAAGGAGATGCAGTTTTTTATTAATTTCAAGAAATTATAATTAAACCAAAAAACATGAAAAAAATCTCCTTAAATGTGGTAAAAACTGGATTATTTAACTATGGCAAACTATGCTATAGTTATCTGCTTATGGACAAAATGCCTTCAAAGATGACTTTCTAAAAATATCTGAACTGCATTTGTGTTACAAAGAATGAAAGTTAAGAGAATTTAATGCAGCAGCCCATTAAACAAACAGGAATAAAATTCAAGAAAACTTTCAAGTGTTTTACAGTTTTAGTCATTATATGTTTAATATGTTTAATAATGTCTTTAATATGTTTCATATCATCAAACATATTAAAGAGGGACAATTTTAGCACTCATATTTTAGTAAAAAGTATTTAGTAAATTAAATTAACTCTGTTATCAACAAAGAATTATTGTTATTTAATAATAATAATTAATAATCATAATAATTAATTTTATTTGGCTTTATCTGTTGATTTCAATCATTATATGAAAGCCAGAAGACACTGAGCACCTACTGAAAGTTAACACAGAAGTAATGAGATTAGCCTTTTAATGCAAATTTTATACCAACTTTATTTTAGGATCATTTATGATACCTAAATTTGATTTTCAAACAAAAACTGCAAGTTTTCATATCAAATGGCTATTTAACTTCTAACATTATATGTTTAGTATATTCAGCAGAAGCAATTTCTATTAATCATACAGTAAACATTATTTTTTTTTACAATATTAGCACATTTTGTTGGTTACTTACTGTAACCAGAAATGCTTCATTTTTGGAAAGAAATCAGATATTTAGAATAATTTCATGAACAATTTTTTTGCCATAAGAAGTTAATTTGTCATCCTACTTCTCATAAATTAATATTAAATAGCTAAATGTTTCTTATGCACTTTTATATAAACCTTAATCCTTTAAAAAAGTTCAATTAACAAACTACAGAAACTAAATTCTGTTATGTTATAGATGTATAAATTAATAAAAGTCTAAAAAACTAAGATTGATGAATGAAACTGGTGAGAAATGAATAAGATTGATGAGTCATCCTCACACTTTAATTGGAATGATAGTATTAATGAAATTATATTTAACAAAGGAAAATATTGCACTGCAGATGCTTATCAAACTGCGTACTTAAAATCATGATTTTTTTTTAAGTCACCAAAAGCTGGATTTCTGATTTTTTCATAAATTTAATGAATAAATATATGTAAAAGATGGAAAATGCAAAGTTCAAAACACATTAAAATACGAAATGACTACTATCTTACATGTTAGGAGCTCGTTCTGAAGAAAATTCACAATAGAAGATGAGAATGCTTCCCTTTTCTTTCTTGCCAGAGTTTAAAAAGTGACTCAAAAGTTCAGTTTCTGCATCCTCTTTATGATAAATATTTACAGCACTCTAAAATAAAAAAAATTCACATTTCAGTACAGGTATACACATAATGTGCATATTTCAACAACACATTATACAAAAAAGAAAAGAATTTTGCCTACTTTTTTTTTTTTAATTTGAAAACTAAAGCAGAGGAAAAAAAATAATTAAAAAAATGCAGGGAGTTCCCTTTTTTAAATTAAGTATTAAAAAAGCCACTCAAATAGCATAGTGGTTAGGGAAGCCTACTACGGTACCAAAGGGCTCAAGTGCGGGTCCCAGGGAAGGCATGCATGTTTGTAAATGCATAGGGTCTTTGTAGCATGGAGGGCACTCTAAATATATGACGAGCCGAAAGTCCTCTCATGTGGACTGGTGCTAGGGGAGATGCATGGGAGACCCTCAGACCCCCACTGGGGTGCTCTCCCTCAAAACTGGGGAGGAAATAGAAGTCCAGCCTCCTTGAGATTCTGGCAATCAATTCTTCCATGAAATTCATGGATACAGCAACAAGTATTAGAAAACATGCAATTTGATTCCACTGATTCTAAATTATTAAACAATATCAGATATTACAGAATCATTTGAGAACTAAAACAGTAGAGATAATGCAGAATTCATCAGGAAATTAATGCTCTTTTTAAGGCACCATAGCACAAAATACATAACAAAATTTCACTTAAAATTTCTCATAATTTGCTTCATTATTATGTGCTTGAGATTTTCTGTACAATAGCTGCATAGTTCTAGTCCTGTAATGAATATCTGATTGGGGAGGACATTACTTTTGCAAAGCCTTTATGTTTCCTAATTACCATTACTCATATGAAAAGCATACTAATCAAATTAAAAAAAAAAAAAAAACATATACTGGTAAAATTTTACCTTGTGTTATATAGGAAAACAGAATGCTTATTAAGGCATAAGTATTAAATTAACTTATGCCTAACCCCCCCCCCAAAAAATTAAGCTGTTATAATTTTTCCTAATAGTTCATAAAGAAGATATTTCTTAATTTCATAAATATGTATTACTATTTAACAATTGAATTAAATGTTTATATATAACTAGCACTTTTGTATTTTGTAGACAAATAACTACTAAAGAAGTTGGCAATAACAATATCTGAGACTTGGGATACATCAGCCTGAAATAAGTCATATTTTGATGTAAGATTAACACATATGGAACGAAAGCAATCAATGCATATTTGCATTTTTAAGATACAAATGAAAAGTCTGAAGAAAAATTTATAATTTTTAAAAATTTGAGTTTAAATTAATAAATAAAAAAAATCTTAGGAAGCAGATGCATATAAAGTATCATACATAATACAGAACAAATAAGAAATAAACATATTTAAACTTTTTTAAATAAGCAATAATGTGAATCTCAGCAAAACGTCCAAGAGTCAACTGTCAAACGTTTTTAGTACACTATTTGAATACAGCTTACACTCTGTAATATTATCAAAAGAAAATTTTACAAGCTAAATAAATGTTAAGGGAGTTATTCAAAAAGTATATGTATATTAATAATAAAGATTAATATTTCCATTCAAAAAAGTAATGTTATTTTACAATGCACTAACTTTCAGAAATTTTTTCATTAACAAAAAATACCATGACAGATATGAAATCCTTTTTTAAAAGTGAAAGGATTTAAATTAACAGAAAAAACTTAGCACTATTACCATTTTCCTCAGTCTTTTTCAAGACTTTCAGCAGTATGCATTTTGTACTATATTCTTCCCACAGAACTGATGCATACCTTTTTTAATCAATTTATTCTTTTAATTACTACAGCAGTTTTTTAAAATAAAAATTCCCTTCTTCCTGTTTACATAAATTAAAATGTTTAAACAAAAAATAGTAAGCTAGCAAGTTTTGCAATGAAAAGGATATTAAAAACCTGTGCATCAGAAAGCATAACATTTCTGAAGAATATTTAATATATTTTTCTGCACAAATACCATCAGTGGTCGACTACTTGGCTTTCCCCACGTGTAGCATGAATACAAACCAGTTTCCCTCAGAAAGCCCTCAATAAAACCACCCCTTCCCTTTTATACAGAGAGCTCTAACATACTTTGCCATATTCAAATAACTTAACCGCACAGATTTTTCAGCATTTACAGCACCTACATATTGATAAATAAACCTATTTCATATATCATTTAGAACACTTTTGTTGGTATGAAAAAATCTCAAAAGAATGTTCTCACAGATTGCAACTACATAGTTTATTGTAAGCCTCTCTGGTAATTCTAAGCTATTTTGGCTTTTCCTTTCTTTGAATAAAATCTCCAGTAAATATTCTGTTGAATTCTACTCATTTGCTGTAAAGTGCAAAATTAGGAAAATATCTGACAAACAAAGTACATCATACAATTCAAATCATTCTCCCTTCTCCATCAGTATTTGAATTAACTAAGCATTAAGACACTAAAACATAAACTTTAAATAGAACACCTTAACATTCCTATTAAATACTTTTCAGTTTTTAAATCTTACTAATGAATACATATGCCAGACATTTTGAAGATATAAAACAAATGCACAGTGCAGCAGTAGACTAAATATATGTCAAAATGAAATGAAAAATGTAAATATGAAATGAAAAAATGAATAATATATATGTCTGTATGTGTGTGTGTTGTGTATTTTTAGAAAGCTAATGCAAAGGAAATACTTTTGCCCCCATTTAATATGAATATCAAAAGGGCCAATTTAAACTGGTCAGCTTTAAACTTTTGACTGAACTTCAATTCAGTATTATTGATTTTGGGGAAATGTGAGACTTAATTCAAAAGGAACTTTTTTTTTAAATCCAATTTGTGATTCTATAATCAGCAACTATAAAGAAGCTTTTCCCAGAAAGGTAATGCATTGATTTTAAAATTCTAAAATGCAAAACCTTTGAAACATACTAGAAAATTATTATTAGTAATAAATGCAGTCATAAGCACACCACTGTTTGCTAATTTATTTTGTACTATGAAATATTAGAAAGTAGTGATTTGAAATTCATTCAACAAGTATTATTTTTAAATCTTAACCGGGAGCAGGTAAATAATATGACATTTGAAACACCTTACAATTACTTGAATGATATGGGTGTTGATGTTATTAAAGATGTTTACATTGTTATTAAATTGCACTGTTTTCTATAACCAATGAACAATTAAAATTTTTGGCAACAAATGGTAATTTACCATGTTGCATAGTTGACAAACAATCAGATGATAGTCTGGTGACATAACATAATGTAACATGGAAAAAAAAACTAGATGGTACTGTTCTAGAAATGGACCGGATCTAGAAATGTATGTGTTCATTTATGGATGTATAAACATTAATGTATGTGTGTGTATACATATGCACATACATACAAATGCTCATACATTCATGCATTTCTGAATCCAGTCCCCAAAACAGATCACTACCAACTAGACTTAATATGTTTTTAATGTTTGGGGGGGGGACATACCTATGTTTTCATGAATGTAAATAAAAATTATTACTGAACGATCATGAAAAGTATTTTCAGAGTTAGTTTAAAACTTATTTTTAGATCTTAGTGCAATATATTACATACTTTTAAAAAGATTAAAAACAAGAAAATTCATGCAGGCACATTTAATTAAAAAAAAACTTGAATAAATAATGCTTACTCTAATATGGCCTCCTTGAAATTCATATGGGTATCGACAATCAATAATTTTATAAGCAAATGATTCCTGTTCTTGTAGTAAGTTGCCAATCTGAGAACATAAAATGATTTCTTTATACACATAAAGCATAATATTAATTGGTTTATTAACTAATAAATTGAGTAGTCATGTCAAAAATAGCTAATATGTTCAGAAATTACATACAATTAAACACAAATATTTTATCATTATGAAATTTAACTTACTATTAAAACAGCTGCCAACAGGCAAACATCTTTGTTTGAAATACATGGCAGACTGAGACAGCAAAAATGTTACTACTTTTGTAACAGATCCTTAATTTATTGAACTTAATAAATAATATATATATATATACTGAACTTATTAAATAAGAATATAATAATATAAATTATTACATATATTATTATATATACATATATATATTACATATATATTATATGTAAGGTAATATCAAAGAAAACTGCTGATTTTAACTTAGTGATAGCCCTTTTAATTCCTCATTTTAATAAGGTTTTCTCATCTCTCTGTTCTAATAACTTTTCTGGACTGCATCTTTCCAAATTAATCTGTTTCATATTTCTTATATAATCATGCTGCAATGTAGATGGCTCTCTCATCCAATCAGATTAAAGAAACTTTTTACTATTAAACTTTTTAATATCCTTGCTACTAATGTGCAACCCTTTTTTCCTGCTTGGCTTGCTGCTGGCAGCATGTGTATCCTACTCTGCTTTATATACTGTTTCAAGATATGTAGGATATATGAAACTGTCAGATATGCATCTTGCATTCAAACGTGATGTGTGATTGAGGATGTGCCAAGAATTCAGTGTTAAGAAATAAATCGTGTCTTGTTATCTTCAGTCACAGCCGCTAGTTTTTCTTCATTATGCATCTCAGTTATCTATACACCATAAAAATTCATCAGGTATCTACAAAAATGATTACAGTTTAAAACAGTGACAAGATGATTTTCCCCTGTCTTGTGAACCTTAGTGGAAAAAGTCTTTAGTGTTTCAGTGCAGTTTACCTACAAAATTCAAATAAATGCGCCTATAAATCGAAAAGTTCCAACTTTCAGTGAAATGAAATGTGGAATCACCACTGCAGTACATAGCTAATTCAGTTTTGAATTTAATTCGGCCCCCTCAATGTTTAGAAATGAATGATTTAACGTTTCAGAAAATCAAGCATTAACATCCATTTCAAGGTTGTTAAATCTCAGCGTTTACACAAACATGCTTTCAGCTGCCAGCTATTTTGGCGAATATAATTATATTAAATGGTTAGCCTAGAATAACTGATTGCTATTTTTTTATTTTACAGCAAAATGACAAATAAGGCATTTATTAAAAAGAAAAAAAAATGCTTAAAAGATTTTGCGGTAAAATCCTAGTATATGCTACGGCCTTGGCACGATTTTGAAAATTGCCGCCAACACCAAAATGACCTGTTTACTGCTCATTATAATGTCGCCAAATCTCGTGTATACCGTACATGGAGGTTAGAATAAAATACATGGAGGCTATTCTAACCTCCATAGTACGGTACACTAGGATCAAAATGATTTTGTTTTATACAAGAATACGTATTTTCTTTAGTTCAACATGCACTGCACATGCGAGTCTCTCAATTCTCGAGGTTGCTGGAAACTTGCTTTGCTTTTCTAAAAGACAATCTGATTGGAGCTGTGAAAATTGGCTCTATGCCAGCTGCCCAAATGACACTCACGTGCAAAAGAAAGTGATTGCTTCCAATGTCAGTGGACAACTCACTCTTTTTTTTGGAGGGGGGACGCTGTATGAAATTTCCTGACTTTTCCAGATTTTGACTAAAATATTTAAATTTCCTGACTTTTCCCTGAATTTTTTGGCCAATTTTTGAATTCCCTAATTTTTTCCAGTTTTCCAGGTAGCGTGGCAACTTTGTTTTATTCACTAAATTTGTAAGATCTAACTTCAGTATACAAATTATTAGGCCTTAATTTGAATGCAAATTTCTGTCATATTTTGATTTCAATTATGTAACACTGGAGAAAGATTAAGACCTTAAGTCATATGTAATAACTTTAATATAGTCATACAGTGCTAAAAGCCAATTACCTTGTATAAAGAACTGAGGTTTTTATTTGCTACTGTATTTAAGCATCTGACAGCCATCACCAAATAGTTACACTGACGAGTTGTGAAGACCTCACCATTTTTATCAATGTTACTGGGTACTTATGTAAAAACCTGTTGACCATTTTTCCCTATTAAAGAAAAGATGCTACAACATTTGCTTACAAATAACTCAGCTCCCATGAACGCCCTCTGGCGGAAAAAGCCAAAACATAGTCAGCTGAATGTGTGACGCGTCTAATAGAAGTCGAATCGATAGACCATCTCCGTATATATTTGAAACGTAATGCTTATAATGTTTGTAACCTGTAAATATTATGTAAATATCTTTCACATGTCAATTAAAATTTCTGAAAAAATTCCTAGTAGTGTTCCGCAGTGATTAGAATTTCAGCTTAGACTAACGGAAATAGAAAGGAAGACAAGCAGTTCCAGGGCAGCCCTTTAGAAGGTAAGTGATTTTTCACTTATCTATTTATTGATCTAAAATTTTAATACCGCAAAGTTGATAAAATTTTAACAGATGTCAAACTACACGATTTTCAGCCAAAAATGGAAAAGTCTTCTTCAAACATGCTGGGTTTGGTGTAATCTTGATTACACGTGTTAGTTATTATTCTTGAACAAAGACTCCTTTTTTTCCCTCTATCATGCATTTTCGGGATAAAAAGAAAAAGATTAAAATTTGGGACCTGCCTACTACAGAATAGCATGCTGCTGAAAATTTCCAAAGTTACGGAATCTAACCAACCTAAAAAAATGTGTTAATGGCCACAATATGGCGATATTATGGAAAAACTAATGGAAATTTTTAATGAAAAATTAAATATAAATAAATGATAATATAATAAATTTGAAAGAAAAATAAGAATAGAACGTTATTTCTTGTATTTAGTAAATGGGTTTTTTCGGCTTGGCGCCGTCTCTTGTGGTCGACGGGATTTTCCATAAGTACCAGTTACTGTTAGTAAGTCCAAAGTTAATTTTACATTGCTTTACAATAAAAAAGTGGATTTTTTTTATAATGAATAAACAGTTAATTTTAATAGAATTTCATGAATATATAAAAGAAATATTTTGGTTTATAATGGCTATAACAGTTTTCACAAATGTCTTTTTTAAGACAAGGACTGTAGAAATTATTTTATGATATTCAAGCAAAGATTTTCAAGAACTGAATTTTGTGATTATTTCTTTAAGAATTAGGACTCCAAATTTAAGACAGTCTTTCTAATATTTTCAGAGAAAAAACAAATTTTCAAACTTTTAAAACTAGACTGAAAACTTCAATAGAACTATAAAATTAGCATTCATTGGTCAAAAATGTTATATTCAAAATTTAGATCAAAATTTTATGATTTTTTCCCCCAAAATTTTATTTTCCTTGTTTTGCTAATGTTTTCTTCTAAAAAGGCTTTTCTATTCCAAGCCTTTTTTTCTTTGAAGGGATGAAATATGCAAGACATAAAATATGAAAGAAACTGAACTACTAACTTTAATTCAATAATAGTGCTTTTAATTCCTCATTTTAATCTGGCAATTACCCTTTTGTGTTCTAAATTGTTTAAAAATTTTTCTAGACTGCATCTTCCAAATTAATCTATTTCATGTTTCTTATGCAGTTATACTGCAATGTGCATGACTCTTACCCAATTAGATTAAAGAAGTGTTTTACTATAAATATCACTGTTACTAATGTATAGGCCTTTTTTCCTGCTTTGCCCGCAGCTAGCTATGCATAATGGCTCTCTGCTTTGTTCTTTGTTTAAAGAGATGTATGCTATATTATTTTGTGGGGTGCATAGGGCACTCATAGGGCAATGACTTGTGAATTTATTTACATTATAAAGGCTTGCTCCATTAATGGAAATAAATTATGCTGAATCAACTGTCACATCTGAAAGCTATTTTTTTATGTCATCTTACATATCTAAGCCTCTATTTTTCAACACACATATACATATTATAAAAATTGCATTAAATCAATTTTTGGTTTATGCAATAAAAATAGTATATGAAAAGCTTTAATTTATTTACTTGACTCTGTTAAAAAGTATTTTTATATGCTAAATGTTGACTGGAGTTGCCTGAAAAGCTATTCATGAATAAAATTTAACTGTTGTTTCAGTTACATATTTGTGTATAGCAGTATAAAAAGTAATAAGCAGAAGGTATATTTCTAGCACAAAATACTACTTAAACTTTTTATGCACATTTTATATTCTCATTATTTGCTTTTATGCAGTTCATAATTAAAGTTTAATAAACTGATATTTAATATATAAGTGTTTCCCCCAAAAATAATAATTCTCTTACACATGAAAAAAATGATACAAAACCTATGGTGAATTAATCAACAACTGACATTTTTTGCATGTGGGGCTGTTGCAGTGTTAATTTTAAATGCAAGTTCCATTCTACAGCTCACAAACTTAACACTAACTTTCAAATTCTTTGAAAGTTGATCTGGGATAATTCTTTTTTTAATATTAAAAATGAAGAAGTAGAGATAAAATTTTTAATTCACTTACTGTTTCTGGTGTTACCGTCATGAGATCAGGATGCCTTCCACTTATAGTAGGCAGAATGCAGACCTAAGACGAATTTTCATTAATGAATAAAATAATAACAAATTAAATAAAAATGCTTTTCAATTCCATTAATTATTTCAGAAAATTTCTAAATTAATAACCTTCAGAGAGATATGCAACTTTTAAAATTCTGGCATCAATGAACCACTTAAATTGTAGAACTATATATATAAGTAAGAAATTTTGAACCAAAAATTGAATGAAAAATATACCTATTAAATTTAGAAAAATTTAATAAGTATATTTTTCATGATGATCATCTTTATTTTTGTTAAATGTATGAATTTTAAAAGATGCAAGTACTTAAGCAATTTTCAGGGTACAGCAGAAAATAAACGTAGCTTAAAAAAATAAATTTATTACATATATTTCAGCAGTTTTTGCATGTCATATTTAAGTTATTTGAATCAATGTGCAAGTTTGTGTCATTTTATTTCAGGGTACCTAAAATGATACAGATGAACAATTATATATAAAAATGTACTAAATAATACTGTACACCCAAATCCTATGGATACTATATTTTGCAAAGCTTTAAATTATTAAATTGTTTAACTATCATACCAATTCTAAACTAACCAAAAAAGCAGTAGACTATGAAAACTTCCTGTAAAAATCTGATATTATTACTTTGAAAAAAATTTTCATTACTATTTCTTAGCATTTAAAATAATTTAATATTTATTTTCTGATAAAGTTTTCAAAATAATTGTAAACAGCTCTTTAGATCAACAATGATGCATTCACTAAATTCTAAAAATTTAGCCTCTTACTGATAGTAAAAATTGCTTTAATTTTTTTTTAAATAAGTCTTTTTTAATATCACAAAATTAAATGAAACTAAAATGAACACACATACAGATAATATATATATATAAAAAAAACTCACCTTTGAAAAATCTCCTGTCAGATTAGGATTGAGCATAGCTACAGAAATAAGCAATATACATTACACAATAAAGTAATAAAATGCAAAAAATATATATATACATAAACAACTTTAGGAAAGTTGATCATGTTGCAGATGCATAAAAAACACAGTCATGGCCATTTCAATATACCTTTTAATAGCGTTGACAGACATTTCATAAGCCAACACAAATAAAGTAGTGCAGTAGTTATTTAGGAGTCATATGATAAGCATTAATTTTGAAATGATACAGTTTAAAGAGGTTTATTATAAGCAATTACTATTTTTAGAATAGAAAGAAAGAGTTAAACTACTGCAAATTAAAGCTAGTACCTGGATTTACACTTTTCTTATCTTACACATATATTTATATATGCACACATATTTTGTAATGAATGTATTTGCAAACTTGTCATGAACTATGTAGAAATAACATAAAAGAGAGATATAACACCTAACTACAAATTGTGTGGGCACAATTACATACGCTTGCACCAATTCATCTACAAAATAGTACAAATGCTGATTTATAGCAAAGAGATTTAATGTTTTTTTCTTTATAAATTTTTTCTTAAGCATATTAAAATGAATATGAGACAATGGTTAGGCAATATACATAACTTAAAGGGAGAGATAAAAGCTGAGAAAAGAGCAATTCAGCATTATATATACACTCTCAGGTATCCCTTAGGTGCATATGCTTTTCACTGGCACCCCACCATAACTGTTTTTGCACAGTATCAATAAAAGTTAAGGTTATCCATCATCAAACAAAGTAGTCACAATTTTTTAATATTCATATTTACATATATTAAACTTTATTATCAGTAATTTATCATTAATACAGCAAAGTAAATGAATATGAATCTAACTTTCCTTTCCATTAAAACATTATAACATTTGATAACACATAATGTTAGCTGAAATAAAGTAATTTTTATGTCAGTTAAATATGCTATGTTATGTTATGAAGATATGCCTGCAACTTTATTAAAGGGAATATGTCGGTCATTGGGTAATGTCATGAGGATGTGTATGCCATATGCTTATAACTTGCTATTTATGCTTATAAAAATATAATAACAGTTAATTTATATTCTTATTCATAAAAATAAAAGGTAGCTTATCGAGAATCAACCTAGGTTACATCAGACAAAAGGACAGATGTTATCAGCATATTGTTACCTCACGCTTTATCTTTGACTGGCATTAAATAGTACTGATGGCAACATTTTCACAGCCAGGGGAAAAATATATGAGTACCTAAATTATTATAAAGCATTTTGAAAAGCATTATTAAAAGCATTTTGATTTTATAATTCAGCACTGCACTGTTAAAGAGAAAACAAAAATGTTCATTAGCATGGAATTTTCCCACAATCACAGCTTGCTTAAAATGTCAAATACAGAAGAAAATACAACAACATTTTATTGTTCATCATTAAAAAATATTCAGATTTATAGGATAGTTTTCTCCATCTTATATTTAATGGTACTTTCTAATTATCTATTATCCCCACTGAGAAGATGTAACCAAAATAGTTATATGGCAACCCATGGTGTCACTCAAAAGCATTTAGTGTAGTATCAAAGCATGTACTTAATACACGTCTATTTTGTTTGGTGTATGGTGCTGGTAATTGTATAAATGCCAACTGTGCATTTCTCTAATTTTTTTTTTCTTCTAAGTGAAAATAGATTGCTGTAAACATGAGAAGAAAAACAGTCTAAATAGAAGGATTTCTTTAGACGGGTAAATGTTTCATCACCAATGTTTCTTGCTTTTTTAATTTTACTGATTGATTGCTCTTGGATGGAATTCTTAGTATGCTGCCATTAAAGGGGATATCACATCTACAAGTTACATTCAACAGTGCGTTGAAAGAAAGATTTTGGAGAATTTTTATTTGGGGGATATCCGATTAATTGACATATGCAACAAAGAGGCCTTTGGAGAAATTGTATGAGAGACAATGTTTCAAACAAAACATTTTCAGCTCAGCATATAATAGGTACACAGGATATGGCTTTCAATGAAGCATGTTTGGGATAGGAACTCTCCAATGGTAGATAATTGATAAGCTTATTTTTCAGGAAAGTTTTTTCCATCCTTACACATTGTTAGATGTGATAAGAAAATGGCTGTTACCTTTCATGCATTAGCTTGAGGAAAAATTAGTTGCCAACAAGTTTGACTTTTTGGCAGAGATGCAGATAATCAGAATGTACTGATTTATCTTCAGACATATCTTGCAATTAAAAGCATAGAATAATTTTTATTTTTTATTTATTCCTTTATTTACTCTAACTACTTTTAATTTGATTCTTGAAACAAAAAATATTTTGCTTACATTTTTGAACAGCTAATTCAATAACACCAGAATTTGAAGGACTTTCTTCAGTTGATTGACTATATTTGCCCTAGAAATAAAAATTTAATTTTTTTAACAAATTATAATTGGAATGGCTCAGTAAACACTCAAGAACATATTTACCAGTTATTTCATATAATACATTATTAAAATAAACTAAATTAATGAAAAAAACGTAACAAAGCTAAAGGCATTTAAAAGATATAATGACATGCCCTTTTACTGGTGAAACATGACTTTTAACACTTACGCAGAACTATTTATAATCAGGATTAAACAGTTTTAAAAAGATTCTCTCTGTATTATGTCATTCACAAAATATGACAATTGCATTAAAAGTTCCAAAAAATTTCAAAATTTTTATTAAATATATTAAAAATTAATATTTATACATCCCTTTCAAGATGTTAGCTAAATACAAGATATATGGTATTAATATTAAATAGAAGTACTGGAAATGACATATTTTTAAAAACTTTCATTTTTATTAGAACTAAAGAAAACAAAATGCTGAAATTGTTTCAGAAAAAATAAATCAAACTTTTTACATGAGATCTTCAGATAAAATATTCTGATACAGATTTAAAAAAATACTAAAAACTTGGTTATTTGGAATTCAGTATTTTAAAGCAGTAAGGCAGACACCAGTAAGACATGAACTATCTTTCTCATGAGAGATACCCTACATTAAATATCTTTTGATGATCTATTTATGTTTTTTAGAATTCAAATGCAAAACTGTACAATCAGAAAATGTAGAAATCATAAAATAAAATGCTTAAAACCTTTCTTTTTTAGTTAACAGTCAAAATAACTTCACATAAGTAGGAAAAAAAAATAAGAATTAAAATTAACAATTAAGAGTAACAATTCTGAATTGCACCTGAGAAATATTAAAATCATAAATTATAGACAATCATACTTTAGCCCCACTGTTACTTGCATTCATTTTGATTTTTAAAATACCATTTTACATTTTGTTCGATTTTCCTCTTATTACACCTTTATATCGTGAGTAATAAAACTTAGCCTTAATTAATTCATAAAGATAATGGTTGATACTTTTGACAATAAAATTCGATCAATAGAATTCATTATTCAGACGCCCACACTTTTATTATTAGCGATATAAAATTGTGGATTATATTTGTAAAAATCTCTTGTTCCCATTGAAACTATGATAATCCCCCCCTTTTAGACAATTTTTATGAATTTAAAATAAAAGCTTACTTTTTAAAAACTTTCCTTTTTAATGTCAGGGATATGCTGTCAATCAAATTATTCAGTTGAAAAATTATTTTACAGTAAGGAAAAATCACTCTTTTATTTCCAATCATTCTGTTATGTCAAATGCCCCCCCCTCTCAAAACAAAAACAGAAATTTTCAAAAATTCACCAAAAAATCAGAAACTGCATTAAAAATTTCATTTAAACTTCATTCAGAAAATATTCTTTTGCTCCATTCCATAACACAGACAGCAAATAACCAAATTTTAATTTGTTTGTTAAATAAAATTATGCTAGAAAAATAGTTTAAACATTAAATTTTTTAAAAAATCTAAATGGAATTTTGAAATAAATATTGTTGCACAACACAATGAGAGTATATACAAAATTTGACCTGGATAGTTTATTGGGAAATAGTTTAAAAAATCAAAGGCAGAGTTTTGACCATAGCAACAAACAGCATGAGCGAGTCAAAAAAAAAGTTATAAAAACTAATTTTAAAAAATTCTGAAATGATACAGTACAAAGTCCGTAATCCGGACTCTTTGGAACCTCAGCGATTCTGAATTAGGGGTTTTTCCGGATTATAGATCATCAATTTAAATCTGGTAAGATGGCATGCAGAAATTATACAATTAAAAATATGAAACAGTAGTTTATGAAATAAAGAGCAATTATGATCTAAAGGGTATCAAATTTTAGAAAAAAAAAACTTAATATTTATTTGTTTACTTTATTAAACATTTCTTTCAATGTAATAAAAAAAAAAAAAAAAAGCTTAACATGTATTTTACTTTATTAAACATTTCTTTCAATGTAAGTTCTTTTGTTTTTTGTGCTAATACTTTCTCTTTAATTCTATAAACAGACATAATTTTTTGTTCAGTTACAAAGTTCCACAGTTCAAGTCCTGTAATGGCTGTGTTGAGAATACCAACTATCTTGTCAATCGAATTTTTTTCGTTTTCAATAACCTTTCTGTCACTTTCTTCACTATTGGAAGCGGTATTTTCTGGATCTAGAACCATACTACAGATTTCGCCGTACGTTAATTGATTGATGATTGGGGCATTGTCATCGCAATGAAAAACTTCTGTTACATCATCTTCATTTATTACCGCTTCTCCACATTTATTTACATAATCCAATAACTGGAAAATTTCACCTTTAGTTTGCAATGTCCGAAAACCTTCAAATTCGCGGCTATTATCTTCATCGTCCTCACCATGAAATATGGTAGCTGGCCATAAATTATGCCAAGCATTTTTTAACGTATCTGAAGACACATCCTCCCACGATCTTAGGATGCTCCACACAGCAGATTGTATGCTGAAATATTTAAAAAATTTTTGAATAGTCTTGCCATCATTCAAGAAATTTAACATAGATTTTTAAAATGCTACTTTATATTTGCATTTCAGTGTGTGCACGATTCCCATATCCATAGGCTGAATGATAGACGTACAGTTTGGAGGGAAGAATAATACGGATACATTATCCTTCACTAAAACTTTAAGTGAAGTATGTGCTGAACAGTTGTCAACAGTCAGGACTATTTTTGAGTCATCAGGTAAACCAATCGAATTCAAACGTCGCCGAGCCTCGGGTATAAAATGATTTTCAAACAAATCACTCATGAATGCTTGCGTCATCCACGCTCTTTTATTTACACGATCTATAATGGGGAAAATCGTTACTCCTTTAAATGCTCGAGGTCGTGCATGTTTTTCGATTACGAAAAGTTTGCACTTGTGCGTTCCTGCAGCATTTGCGCATGCTAAAGTTGTTAGTCTCGCTTTGGAATCTTTGACACCAGTTGGAGCTTTTTCCGTAGAGGTTGCCAAGGTATTTCGCGGTACATATTGCCAGAAAAGACCAGTTTCATCAGCATTGTAAATTTGTTCTGGAGATAATTGTTCACTAGTAATGAGTTCAATAAATTCATCTGCAAATTCTTCAGCAGCTTTAGTATCAGCTGAAGCTTTTTCACCTGAAATTTTTGTCTTATACCATGGCAATTTTTAAATTTCGTTAACCAACCTGTCGAATACGTGCCATCAGTGTTCATGTTCATTTCTTCATAAAATATTTTGGCTTGAGCCATTAGCATTGGATACATTAATGACACGCCCTCGCTGCAACGCTGTCTGACCCATTCAATAATCACTTTTAGCATAACGAACCCATTTTCTGTTATTCATTGCCAGTGGGGTGTAGGAATCCACAAAAAATTCAAAAAGTTCCTTTTTCTTTTTGCTTATGTCATATACAGTTGACTTTCCAATGCCATCTCACATAATTTTGAGACGGATATCCCTTTATCCGTTTCAGCAGCAATTCCACTTTTTGTTTGATAGACATCGAAACATGTTTTTGCTTTGTAAATCCTTTGGCAGAATTGGAAACTCTTTTTGACATAATCGAAAGTTCAAGCTTAATTTTTATAAAATTGCTCTAACAGTCTGCAAAAAATAATAAGCCGGATCCAATTAGAAGATTAAGGAACAGCGCAATCTGCAATATTAATTGAAATGCCTTAGAATCAGTAAAGATAATTTTAGCCTAGCTTTGAAACCCAGACCCTTCGCTATTCTGTATCCTCAAAATACCGAACCACCCGAAATACTTTTCCAGTTTCACAGCAATTTCCTCCCCTCCCCATCCATTAACATAGAAAATAGGTATGAAGATTTCGAATGACAACCTTTGTACTTTCTAACAAAGATTCCATTAGGCTTTGACCCCATTCTTTATAAAACTATTCTGAAGGTCAGACCAACAAGCCTTCTGGCTTTGTTATGATCATCACTGAGATTTTGTTTACTTCCGCTATTTTTATAGGACCTTTATTGCTATTTAAAGCTTTCCTGCACTTTTATTGCTGTTTAAAGCTTAAAAGCACATTGTACCACAAAAGAATCAACAACGAAAAGTCAGAAACAACCAAACGATGAGAAACTTCTTAGGACAAGATGTCTGTAGTAAATTGATACAATGCATTTGGAGAAACAGCACCTGCTACTACATATCTTAGGGGAAGGGAAGAAAACAAGATTGCAATCTCGGCCGTTTTTGAAAATCTCCACACGTTTCATTATGGAAGAGAAAAAAATCAAATGCGCATGCGTAAGGCATAAAAGAAAAAAAAAAAAGTTTGCGGCTTTGAGGTCTGGATTACGGACTTTGTACTGTATCTAATTCATATTTCTTATCATTCTTGTTTTAAAGAGGATTAAGAATTTGTTTTAGAATGCTAGAAATTTTCAAATCTTCATAAAGGATATATTTTTGGATGTTAGAATTTTAAAATTCTGTTAAATATTACATTTAAAAAAAATTAACAAAATCAACTTCTGATGTGAAATACAGATAAAAGTGTATATGACATGGCAAATCATTTTAAGTATTAATGAAACCTTAAACATTTTTGACAGTATTTAATAAAATGACTTTCACACAAATATACAACTAGTGAACACAAATATTTACAGAAGCAACAAGAATCACGTGATATAATAGCATCGTAACTTTGAAAGCATCTTTCCAAGCGAAAGCCAAGAACCCACTTTTTAACCCTTCTGCTTCAGGCAGAAACATATTTTTTTTTAAAAAAATGTAGAAAATCGCTCCTGTCATTCTTGTTTTTAAAGAAAATGAAGAGTTTGCTTTAGAAGCTGCAAAAGTTTCAAAACTTTGCATCTTACACATTTTCCAGATGCTGGAATTTTAATATAATAGATGTCAAATAATCTCCCCCCCCCCAAAAAAAATATTACTACAGTTTTAAAAGAAATTCAACAAAAAATTCAGAAATAACAACTTTTGTTTTCAAAGAGAGACTTGTCGATTTGAAATGCATCATCACTAGCTTTGAACATTAATACAGCATATACATATAATTTGGTTATTTAAGATGGCCACTGGGCTTTTGATATTATTTGAATTATTAAAATCATTCAAAGCTACTGAGGACACTTTTCAAATTGTCTGTCTTGCGGCAAGTGGTGGAATGATTAAGTTATAATTTTCATACAAGTTTCATTGAAAAGATGTTTTCGGCTCTATTCAATGGTGCAAACAATAAAATTCTGACATGATCAGTTTGTGCATTAAATGAAGATATGTGCAAAAAATCATCATCAAAAAATCACAAAAAATCATTTAAAAATAAAATTGAAAAAATCTAAATCAAATTTTGAAAAGAAAAAAAATTGCTTCACTACATTGTATTGACATCCACAAACAGTGTGTGTACTTAATTCGAGTTTGATAACATACCAGGATGTACAGTGGAACCCCAATTATCTGAGATTTGATTAACAGAGGTTCTGCGCCCAATGCAATAAATAAAAAGAAATAATTAAATAGCCTTGTTCCAGTGGCTTAGCTAGGGTGGGCAGGGGGAATATTTCTCCCAGGGCACAGCATCCTGGGGTGGCAAGCCAATATTAAGAAATTTGAGAATGAAATTTTTTCCATTCTTGGCACACAGAAAGGACTGCAAAATCTTTAATTGTCCCCGGGTGCTAAGGCTCGCCTCGCTCAAAAGGTAAACAATCCATATACTAGGGTTTTAGCAGTAATTCAAACCATAAAGATACGACACATACTGTTAAAATGTTTGAACTCAGCAGCCTCGATTCTTGCATGCTTTGGTGAAAAGTCAGTTGGTTTTTAGTCTTTGCACTATTTCAGGTGGTTAGTGGAGAGATTTGAACTATTTTTTTACCACTAATATTATCCCCTGATTCAGCATTTAAACCATGGCATTTCAGAAAAGCTAAAATGAAACTACTAATGCAGGTTTTTGAAACAATTATTAGAAGATCTAGAAACTACCAAAACAGTTGTCGAAAGCTTAAAACAAGTTAATCTGAAAAATGTCATTTATTGGCTAAGAGAATGGTGGAACAACGTGAAACACTCTACCATTCCGAAAAGAAAAATATTTTACTACTAGATGACAATGACACACGAACAACACAAACTCAAAAAGCAGATGGTGAGCATTAGTGGCTATCCTAAACCAGATACAAATCACAGAGACAGTAAGGAAAGATGATCTGCAAGACTGGATGCAAGATTATGAATAACTGAACTATCTGAGGAGGTTATTGTAAATTTAGTCAAGCACAATAAAAGTTCTGATGATGAAGACATGGGAGCTGTTCAAATTAAATTCAGTTGCATAGATGCCTTGAACACGATTGAAAAGGCGTTTTTTTTTCTGAATTCCTCTTTTCTGAACAGCAAATGAAATGGCTACTAACGATTTTTTTAAAATGTTTGATATGTTATGTATACTGCACAGCACCTCATTTGTGTTACAGGTACATATTTTCAAGTTTACAGTATGTAACATATTTAGTACTACATGTATGTCAGTATATTTGAATAACACACATACATTTTATACTGCAATATACCTGCATGAACCCTGTATGTTAGTAAATTCCCTATAGTATGTAGAGTAAAAATATTAAAATTTTCTTTATATCAATTTGTGTTATCCAAATTAGCCCAGATTCACATTATCTCAAATAATTGGAGTTTTACTGAAGTTTAAAAATAAATAATGAATTTTTGACCATAGTGACAAATGCCATGAAAGGTGTCTTTCAGTCATTGTTACATTATAATCAAAAACTCTTTTGGTCCTCAGATAGTTTGCTACTGACGATACCCAACTATTCCCAACAGTTAATCACCAATAATTCATAAGCATAATGTCACAATACACTAATAATAACTTTGCTTTAGTTTTGTCTAACCCTGATATTCAGCCAGAATATGTTTTATAAGGAAATTAAAATAACTGCTACTTGAAAAAATGAATTAAAATTCGGGGCTTCCTTTCTACAGGAAAGGAAATAATACTTTCAAGTTATGGGACTACTTATACTAATATACATACTCAATACATTAAAAGAAAGTTAAATTTACCAAAATGGTACAATAAAAGACATTGCAGAACAATGCAAAACCATTTAAATTTGTATTTATGTGAATATATATGATATGAAGTTCATAAAGGTGATAGTTTTGTTGATATTTTATATTCAATTAGGAATTTTTGAAAGATGGAATGACTGGTGCTAATTTTAATGAATCTGTCAGATAATATCTCAAAACTTGAGCTTGTATTTGTTTAAGTTTGAATATGCCATATTTGTGACTTGTATCTGTAGGTTAGCTAATTAAATACAGAACAATATGCTATTATCTAATTAAATGAAAAGCAATAAATTCCTTTAAATTTCCATTAAAATCATTGCATCAGTTTTGAACAGACCTCTGCCAACTTTCAATCAACAAGCACCAATAAAAGCCCATAATATTCAAAGCAAAATTATATTCAATTAAAAAAAGTGATTATTTTGGACTGTGTTACTTGAAACTTAGTGAGACTATCAACTCTCCTTTTGGTTAAGAGTTGCGGGATTAATCATTTATTCAATATTTTCAATCTGGAACATTAATAAAATATTAAAATCTTTACATTTCTTCAGTTTTAAAGTATACATTTTCCCAACATAAATTTTGTTAACAAAGTACATATTTTAGATTCAATTATGTTCTCAGAATCTTGTATTTTTTCCAAACAATTATTTAAATAAACGTCCTGTTATTGAAATTAAATCAGTGAACTAATATTTCAGGATACTTCAGATTTACTTGTCTTTTAAAATTCTTGTGAAAAACATAAAATTTAAAATATTAAAATTCAAAATTATAACTATTATTGTTTTTAACACTTTTTAATTACTTTCAGAGACTAGATTTACAAATATACAATAAAATAAACAAACAAAAAGGTATGAATAAGCAAATATGGAAAAAAAGTTTCAAAGTAAGAACAAAACAAAAAACTATACAAAGTTTTTATAATTTGTTGCCATTCTGGATATCTGCTTTATAACAGTTACATTTTCTAGTAATGCATTTTTCCGTTCATTATTTTTTAAAAATAAAAACTTGCCAAACAGTGAAATTTAGCATCAATAATGGATGAGCATGACATCAGAATACATCAGATTTTGACTTTGGTTTTATGCAACTATGAGACAGTTCAGTTTTTGTACTAATTATTTGATTATAAATTAATTTGTCTTTCCTCTTGCATTAAAAAAAATGATTAACATTTTAGACGAATGTTTGTACAGAGTAAAAAGCAGTGAAGCATTTGTAAAGTTGTAACCACATTTGAAAGGAAGATGGCTATTTATTATTATTTTAAATAATACAAGAAATTTTGGTTGGTTGAAATGATTGCCGGCAAAGTTTAGATTTATTTAGATTTTCACAAAGTTTAGATTTATTTAAGTTTTTTATATGCTGTATCTATAACTTGCATCTGTTGATTATCTAACCAATAAAGAGTGATCTGTTTTCTCTGAATTACCATCAAAATAACTGCAGCAAATTTGGCCGGATCTCTGCCAACTTTAGGTCAGCAAGAAAATACCAGTTTTCCCTTTAACTTGAAGGTATAAGAGAATAGAAAATGATACAAAAATATTGTAAGCTAAATTAACTAACTGAATTCAGCAAATAAACTATTGACCTTCTAAAGTGAAGTTTGGAGTAACTAAGAAATAAACATTATAAATACCTCATCATTTGAGAGTTTTCTATTTCTTTTCTTGTGTGTAGGCGTGGTGGTAACACCTGACTCTTGAGAATGCTCTTTAGAACTGTTACTACTAGAGTTAACAGATAGAACATGTGATTTTTTCTTCTTAATTCTGAATAGTGCATATGGACTCTCTTCAATGGGCCCAATATAATTCAATCTGCTCGATAAAGACAAGGTTGGACTAGCAGGAGAACCGCCATCAGTTACCTAAAAAAAAGAAAATATGTATGTAGATGCAGAAAAAGGAAATACTTTAGTTTGATCAAGAAAGCAAATGAAAATTCTGCTTGCCTTTGTGTAAAAATGAGTGCACATTCACAAAGGCTGCTCTTTCAAATTAGAAATTGATATACATAAAAGAGTATCCTTACAGTGGACTATCCTTATAAAGATTTGTCTTTTCTAACCTTCGTCTATTTGTATAAAGATGCTGCCCTATCTTTTACACTAATTTTTACATATACAAACAGGTGTATATGCATTTAAGAAAAACAGTAGCATACATAATTTAAGTCAAAGCCCCATTCTCCTCAGCAAATATCATCTCCAACCATTGCTCTAAGAAAATTTCAAATAAAAATTAAAATAATTTATAATATGCACAGATGAAAATATTTGAAGGTATATTCACAGACACGGGGATGGAATATAAATTCTTATTTGCCATATTTATTAATCTTGAAAAAATTGTCTCATCCATATTTATTTTACCTGAATGCCATCGAAATTACACTGCACTTAAAAATAAATACTAATTTCAATATTACGCTAGGACAAATGTCACTATATTTCACAATATAATGATAAAATTAATAATAAAAAAGCAATTATCACATTAAAAATATTCCCTTAAAAATCTATTTAAATCCATATTTATTACAGGTAAAAAATTTGATATAATTAAAGCTTTGACAATAATAAAAATGAATTAAATATTACAGCTAATATGATGTGATTAAAAACTAATCATTTTTAGAGCTTCTCAAAATAGTTGGTTAGTTAAAGCAAAAGTTTAGGTTATCTGAATATGGCAAAAGTATACGCAGCAGTTTCCTTAAAAGGAGGGATGTCTTTATAAAAGAAAAACTGGCTTGTATTTACATTGTACATGGAGTAAACCATGAAAACTAACCAGACAGCCAACCTTGCTTGAGACTGTACTCAAATCAAACTTTCTGTATTCAGTGGTCTTAACCACTTGGCTAATTAAGATGAACTGGCCATAGTCACATCATACGAAAGAGAATATGAAAATGTTGCCACTGGATTTAAAATTCCATTGGCATTTGAACTAGAATCATCCTAATAGTATTCAATGATCACTCAGCCATTGATAGCTAAGCCTCTTCTAAAATAAGTTTTAAAATATTAAATTCTAAAATATAACAATGAAATCTGAATCTTAAGAACAATTTCTTAAAAGCTGGATTTCTAGATTAATCAAAAATAGAACTATCAAGCAGTGATGGAATTATAATACAATACCCAAATTACAATAGTACATAATAATATTAGTTAACCCTTTCCATATAAATTTTCTTCAGAAATTCAGTTTTCTCTTTCTTCCACTTTAAGCCTATGCAGAAGCTAATTTATTTGAAAGCAAAAATTACAAGTAAAATTTAAAATGTGGTACAATTAAACCCTTCATGGAAATCACCCGCAAAAGTTAAATTTTTTAGAATATATACAAACATCAGCATTAAAAATCACCTGTTGTTTAAAAAAAAAAAGAAACAGTTATTTTAAGAAAGGTTTCAACCCCTTTTTATAACATTCTACTTATATGTATATTTTACAAATACCCAATATGATTATAAATTATTTATAATGTTGAAATGTTTAGTTACTAGGTATTATACTACCTAAATTTTCACCTTTATCAAAAACAGATTCATCACTAATGCTTTTTAAAATAATTCACTTTTAATTATATACTTTTATTTTTTTCCATTCAGAGAAGATAAACACTAATCACTAATCAAAAAAGTAAAATTAGCTGAAACGGAAATTTAACTGTAAATCACAATATTATAATTCCACACATGCTGATAATGCACTGCTTGATAGTTCTAAAAAGTAAACTTTGAGAACAGCAGTAAATTTTGTGCCTGAGAAGAGTATTTTTAAGCATAAGAGTTTAATATATATATATATATGATTTATTACTTAGCAGCTTTAACGCAAGTATGCGGCTTTTTAAAATACTCAGAATTACTAAAATATATAATAATAAATGTTGAATCATAAACAAATAAATGTTATTTAAAAGATTTTTTTTTTACCTTAAGTTTAATAGTCCCATCCACTATTGAATTAACTTTATTTTTTAAAACTTCGTCACTCTATGAAACTAACATTCAAATCTTACAAATTAAATACCATAAAATTAAGCGTACTGCTCTGTCATCAAGACCTGATAAAGAAATGTATGTATGTATGGATGGATGGATGGATATGTTCATGTATGTAAGTATACATATATATATATGTGTGTGTGTGTGTGTAAGTACAAATATATGTGTGTGTATACATATACACATACGTGCAGGTACATACATTTCTGAATCTGGTCCTGATAACAGAACAGTACCAAATTAATTGATCATTACAAAATACTGTGCAATTAAACAGTCACTGCATGTTATAGGACACAGATAATTGGGCTGAAAAAGCACATCTTAACAATAATGCAGCTTTGTATATATAAGTTATGCAGCTTTATAAATGCTAGACCTAATACCACACATAAACTGAAATGCTACGATATTAACTATAATTATTTCTGATGAATTTAAACTCCACAGAATATACAAAAAATAGTACACTTTTATTTTTTAGCAATCTCGCATAATGTGCATTAATAGCATCAGAGATATTAGACATGTGCCCATCATAAATAACAGCACTATAAGTAAATATGCTTCGAGTATATAAAATGTTTTAAAGGCTTAAGCATTTAAAAATAAACATATTATTTAAGTATATTTTAGAAACTGCCATAGAGATTAAAATCATAAATATTCACAATATTTGATTTGTTGCAGTATTAACTATGCAGAAGAGCAATAATAAAATATACACATTTCTTACCTTGGAGTCAAAGAGGCACTTTTTTACTCTAAAAGCCGATGCAATGGTTCGAATTCTATTGCTGGGATCAGCATTTTCTTTGTTACTCTTACTCCATTCCTAAGGAATTCGAAAATATAATTCAAGAAAGGTTACCGATATACCGAAAAGTCGATAAAGGACAATAAAACACAATCTTAAAAATCAACATATAATTTAAAATAAACTTATGGGTTATGAATGGGTTGCAGTTTGCAACTCATTGACTCGTTGAAATTTATATAACTGCTACGAAACTTATAAACATATTGTAAGCAAGCAAAGGAAAGCATTCTCAAATCACACACAAACACTGTACGAAAACGACATAATACAACTTTAAAAGATAAAGCAGTATTTCTGAGTAACATTAATTCATAAAGAATTATATAGAATATTTACCATGTTAATCCTTTAGCACCTTGCATTAGCTATTAACACAAATCGTTTAAAGAACCTTGGTCAAGAGCTACACTTGAAATGACCGCGTAAAAATCTTTGATACAGAAGACGCTACTTAAGGCAAAGATGGCATCTACCTCAATAATCAGGCTCCTCCCATTTAAATATTTTCGTACTGATTGGTCAGTATTCTCAAGACTAAGCAACCCTTTGTTAATACAAAGTATTTACGGGTTGCTAGATCTTGGTCCTATGCTTCTTTCAATGATGAAGACTCAAGCAAATTCACAAAAATTTTTTTCACGTAATCTACACATATTTTTATGTTTCCCATGTTTCTCACGTATTATGCTTCAATCTTTGCAAATTTTGACTGTTAGTTATGCCTATATATGATATGAAAATAATTTACACGAGGTAATATTAACTATAGTTAAAGATATGTGTTTTATCAAGATTTTATTGTTTATTAATGGAAAAGTATCCACGTTGTCTCAATAATTTTATTGAGATGTAAAAAGTCTATCAATACATTTTAAATTATTTTTATTAAATCTTAGTAAAAACTGCTCCGTCATTTTAATTGAGATTTAAAATGTCTGTCATCGCCTTTTAATTATTTTTATTAAATTAACGGATCGAAATAATTGGTAATTTAATGAACAAAATCAAGAAATCCTATTAGTTAAATGTTAATTATACTTTAATAAATTAAGTACAATTCCATGTCTTTTCCAGGCAAATTTATTATGATTATAATTATAATTATGATGTTATGCAAATTATAATGAACAAAATGGCAATATTTCATTGAGAGTTGCATAGTTGTCTCGTCAGGGGAAAAGGCACCGTGCCACTTCCATTGAAATATTACCTCCACGCGTTTCAGCTGACGACCAATTGAGACAAAACCGCGTAAAATAATTGACTGAACTTAAAAATGTATATTAAATCGTTAAATACAAATCGAAATCGTCTCAATTGGGCGCCCCTTTTCCCTACGCCCTATTATATACCTAGTTTTATTGCAACTTCAGCTTTTCCCATTTTGCCAAAAAATTACAATTTTCATAGCATTATTTGAGTTATATTTTCTTGTGAATTTTTGCTTATGATTTTGATGTTTTAATTGTGTTTATTATGTAACTTTGGCACTAACGTGCTTCTTCGAATAGGATTCAGAGGGTTTAGGGTGTACTATAGCTTTTGCATTCTTACTTGTTAATATATATATTTATATACTTTTGGTGCGGCCGATTGCAACCAAAAGGGGAGGTGCTCAACTTCATGTTATAGCGATCCTGCATACAAAATTGGAACGTTTTGAGGCTACTCGTTTTTGAGTTATGAGAGATACATACATACGTACGTACATACAAACGTACGTACAGACGTTACGAAAAAAATCTCTTCTGAGACCCTTTTAAATCCTTTTTGCAACCCGTTTTGGAAAAAAGAGTCCTGTTTTCTGTTCTTACGTACAGATGTGACTCAAAAATATCGTTAAATCGTATTCGATAGGGGTGAAAATAGATATTCTTCTTGAAATACGATACCCAAAAGTTTTCGCGATTGCAAAATTTCCTTTACTTTGTATAAGAAAGTAGAAAAGAGTGGAAGAGGTTTTAGTACGACAAAAATGTTTTCGTGTTTGCTGACAAGTAATTATCGCGACTAAATACAGAAGAATTGGAATATTTAATTATAGCAGAACAGAATGTATCCTACCAAGAGGAGGCATGACTTCTCGGACTACTTCCTAAAGGAAACTTCCTTTGTTACATGAGCATGGTATTAAAAAATTTCACGTAATTTACTTGTAAATTAGCTAAGAAATTACTGCCACGGAATGAGGAAAGGAAGTAGCAAATTAACGATTCCTCCTGAATTCGATTCCGAATGAATAAACAGATTCACTGCAAGTTTTTCAACAAATACAACTGTTAATTTTCTCTGTGCGTTGTAGAGTTTCACATCCTCCCGAACTTTCCTGACTGTAAAAACATGTAAAAAAATTTCTTCAACGGCATCCCAACTAAAATGTGATAGACACGCCATTCCCTGAATTTGGCTAATTGGGTCTTTTGTCTGTCTCCAGTCCACCTTTTAAGTGGAGAAGAATATAATAAATTGTAGTATTTTTTCGTGAGTGCTATGAGGTTATAAGTGATTTGCATGCCCAGGTGGCTAGTGAAAAATTCCATGATCCGAATTTTGGTGAGGGCATAGAGAATTTTTTCCTGTTTCCTGGCTTCGAAAACCTTATAAGGTATTCCTCCCACCTTCTTAGCATTCCTTCGTGGTGTAGTGATCAGCACGCTCGGCGCGTATTCGAGAGGTGCCTGATTCGAGTCCCGGCGAGGGCATTGTTCTTATTTTGTCTCTCCTGCTTTCAAAAAATACCTAATGTCTCTACAACCTAATGGATTTTACCATTATTACCTAATGGATGGCCTTAGCAAGAAAGCTGTTCTTGCTAAGGCTGAAAGGTTTCCAGTGCTTTGTCGCCACAATTAAAAGCGTTAAGATGTTATGTTATGGGAAAACAATTATGCTATCCATATTAAGTAACTACTGCTGAATAGAAAGAGCATAACACGGGCATACGAAATTTATTAATTAAATTAGTAAACTCGGTAACTGATTTTTTATTGAAGTATGTGAATTGATGCTAAGCCTCTTTATAACTGAGATATTAAAGTTATTTTTTATGAAGCTCATATTTAGGAGAAGGTTGCAGATTAGCTTGGTTTGGTTAATTAGATTACGGTTAAAGCATGAGAGGATTATATTTCTAAGAGTAGGATTGCCTTCTTGGAGGACCTTTCTAAGGGAAAGTGGCTCATACTCACATTACACACGGGGAAAACCATTAAACATTCCGAATACACATTCAGTTGTGTAGTTTCGTTCTTGTCTCAATCAAACATCGAATAACGAAATTTTTTCGGCGCAATAGTTTCCTTTCAAAAATAATTAAACATAGCTAACAATTAAACATAGCTAACTCCTAAAAAAAAATTCAGACTTACGTGTCACTATTTGCTTAAGTATATGTTGTAATATAAAACTTCTTTATTTTTGTATACATTCTAAACATCTTTGTTTGGCATAAATTGCATTAGGAGTGCACAACAAACACGTTATTAAGCTTGTGAAGGCTCAAAAGTCTGCTTGTAAGCCTTCTTATAAAACTAAAGAAAGTTTTATTAAGTATTCAAATCTATATCTGTGGCAATACGAAAATTTTGCTTCCAGTTCCATTGCAGTAGATTAGAGAAATGTCAGGGCTACAGCAGATATCTTTGGAGATGAAACAAGTTTTTGGAACAAATGGAATTGCAAGCTCCTACTTTGAAAACTTATATCCGGAATCGAATTATATTAAATTCTCACTCGAACATTTTAAGTGAAAGAAACATTTTAAAAAAATGTATTTCTGACTATGATGGATTAATTTAATCTTCCACGTGAATGAGATTTTATTTTTCATATGAATCAAAACGGATACTTTTTTTAGTTGCAAACGTGACCTCAGCTTAAATATAATGATGTTGCATGCAAAATTAATCAGTTCTTAAATAATAATAAAAAAATAACGATTATTATTATTATTAGTAGCTGTATATTTTTGTTCTTTTTCCTTTCTAAGAAAATGAAAACGGCATTTTAACTTTTTCACTTTCTAGAACCTAAAATCTATTGTACCCACACTACTGCGATATACATTTCTTCGAAAAACATTTCTCCTTTTAGGAAATAAACTTCTTATTTGAAGGTGCCCTTATGTCCTTTGTAATAGCACTTCCTCCCTACCTTTGTTCTATTTAGACCCTTGGGCGGACTTGTAAAGGCGGTTACCAATAATAGTAATATCCCTTTGCAAAATAACAACAACGGCAGGAATTTTTGTGTACTAAAGGAAAGGAGGATTATCTACCTAACAGCAGAGCTTAATTTCTAAAATTAGAAGCACCGGAGCCCTATGCAAGGAAGAGGAACAAAAGTAAATAGATAAAATAATTAGTAATTATAACTGAACTTCAATTAGCCTTGGAATAATAATAATAAAACTGAAAGCTTTTCAGATTTTACATTACACCCAAAGGCGCATTTTCTAACGTTTTCTGTCCTACCTTTGCTTAATAAATATCATGTTCCTCGCACTTAAACCATAGAATTTAATTCACCAGCAATATCGCAAAATAATTTCAAATTAGCATATCTTTAGAATTTCCGATACACAGTCTCGCGCACTGGAGATAAAATTGTTTTTTTCTTTTTCTTTTTCCGTACAATATTGCCATTGCTCCCTTTGAAATCATTGCGTTTCTTAATCCAAAATTCATTAGAGTGTTACAAAATATGAAATCGATAATAAAAATAATTCCAAATTTGGGCTTCCAGATGCCCATATTCGGAGGAGGATTTCGTTATTTAAAATTTGATGGCTCTAGGTACCGTTGTTTTATTACAATGCGAGAAACGTACATACATTCATGCAGATTCTTCATTATTTAATTTCTTTAAATATAATACAGGGCGACAATATTTGGTGGCAACAATTTGAAAAGTGAAATGGATATTTTTAGAGAAACAACGCAAAAGGCCGTTTCAAAACTAACAGCCGTTCTGGGCTACCACCCAAGTGGTTAAAAAAAGTGTATAATTTAATAAATGTACAAACGGAAGCTATGTGGTGTCCAACCAGATTTTTTTTTAATTTCATTTTATTGTTACAAGAAGAAAAATGAACTTTAATTTATGTAAATTTATAAATATTGTTACGGATTTCATATTTGTTTGGCTATTTATTTAGAACTGTAATTAAAACTGCTTTATTTTCCCGTGTAACGCAGACGATTTTTAAAGAGAAAGCTACGTCGAAAAAAATAAAAATAGCGCATGCATAAATCTAGAAAAATCGAGATTGTTCTACTGATAATTAAAAAGCTTATAAAAGCCGAATTGAAACACCTCATCTCAGTTGTTGTTGTTGTTGTTGTAGCTGTAAAAAGCGAACTACTGTTTGTTTACTTAATGCTGTTATTGACTGTAGCGATTTCGCTGTGAGATAGAATTATTTTATCTGTTTAGAACTGAGTTTTTGCTAAACGTTTGAGATATTGTGATATTGTGCGAATATCTCTGAAGAAATACTTTAGCATTTTGATTTATTTCTTGTGGAAAGAATAAATTTTTGTTAACTTTTTTACAACTTGTGCATTCAATCCATAATGAACCCGTACGCAAGCAACAATATTTTAACTTATTTTTTGTATTTTATTTAATTTTAATTTAATTATTTGTTGTTTTATTAATTTTTTAGTGGTCTTCGTTCCGATCTGGGCAGTTCCAATTTTTAAAGTAGCGACCAACTTACACAAAGGTGCTGGCGTCTTTATTGCGTGAAGCTGCTGATAATCTGCATAAATGTCCATAACCATAAAGGCAATTTGCATGAAGGTGCATACGAATTGGCATAAAGATGCTGGCACCTAGAATATTCCTATTCTAGTGCTGTACCACTGTTCTGAAAGACAAAAACCTTTGTAAAAGGCATCTCAGCGTAAGCCCGCTCCTTATGAAGGTCACTTTCTAAACCAGCGATTATCAACCTTTTTGTATCGCGGCATACTTTTAACGATTGCAAAATTTGGCGGTACACACAAAGAAAAATGTAAGTTTAAAAGTTGTTTACTTACCTATAATACACTGTGTAAAATAGTTTATGATCATAATTTTGAATGTAAAATAAAATAATATGTACTACAAAAACAGCAGTACGTTTATTAAGGGATTAATTACAAGTTAATAATAAAAATACTTTTAATGAAAAATTTCAGCTTGATGTTTTTTGAAAGTCTCATTTATATATTTGGTCGTAAAAATGACAATGCTACTCTCATACCGTCTTCTACATTTAACAGTCTCGATCTTTTATTCGCTTTTATGTTTTGTTAATACTGAAAATCCGAATTCACACAAATTGTAAAGTCCTTAGGATTTATTTGGAATCAGGGGTTGCGAAAAATGAGCAATGCCCTCGCGTTGAGCTCGAATACGCATTGAGAGTGCTGACCACTACACCACGAAGGCATGCGAAAAAAAGCAGGAGAAATACACCTTATAAAATAAGATGTAGAAAACTGTAATAATATTTTTAGAGCTTTTTTGATCATCATGGGGTAGTTTTAATCCAAAATGAATTAATTGATTCTTCCGAATATTTTAAAATTAAATCTCGATTATTAGAGAGCGAAATTAGTTCTTCCTCTACATTCAAAAGTTAATTCAAATACAGAAGTATTCAATACCACAAATGGATCACGAACCCCATCAAGTCTTTTTTTATATCTAAATTTGGGAAATAATGAATAATTCTCTCCTCTAATGTTGTCAAATAGTCATTAACAGTTTTATGAATAGTTTTATTAACATCTTTTGGAACCGACTCAAACTTTTCCCAGTTGTCTTCCTGAGCTTTATTCTTCCATAAAGTTATTTGTTTTTGGAATCCCGCCAGTTTATCTGTTTAGTTTAGTATATTTTTTTTCGGCCCTTGCGTACTTGAATTTATGTTATTAAAAATAAGAAAAATATCTATAAGTAAGCTAGTCTTCCATCTGCACCAATCAGAACTTCTCAATTTAAATTATATACTGAACATGCGCGAAAATTCTCCGAATTACTGTCTCCTCCAGAGCACCAAAATCGGCTTGAATATCACAACTGACGCTCTTATTAATGTCTTAAAATCCGAATTTCGCCAATCCTTATATGTACCGTATACTGCGATTAAACCCATTATAATTCCTATATACATTTCTAAAATTTGGCGGCACACTTTAAGAATTTGGCGGCACATAGAAGTGCCGTGGCACAGTGGTTAAGAATCACTATTCTAAACAGTAAAAAATCAGAACATAATGCCCATAGCTTTATAAAGCTAAGAGCATCCTTGTACCAGAACGTAATTAGAAAAAAAAAAAAAAAAAAAAAAAAAATTCGGTAATAAGAATAGCAAACTAAATTTCTACTTTATAAGGTATTTCTTCCATTTTCTTAGCATGCCTTCGTGGCGAGCTCGACCTTCGAGAGGTCCGTGGTTCGAGTTCCGGAGAGGGCATTTCTCATTTCTTCTATTGCCTTACTTCAAAAAGAAACCTAATGTCCCTACAGTGGACCCGAACGAAAAAAGATGATGATGATTCTCCACCACCGGGATTTGGCGATTGGAGACCCTAATGCCCAGGCGTCCTTTAAAAGGGGAAGTATATAAGGTATTTCTTTCGCCTTCTTAGCATGCATTACGAGGGGGAACTTCGTAGGTGAAGGTTGTGATTGCCACCGCTCCTATCGTCGTGACTAGGCCTAGCGTGCACACCACGTGCTAACGCCTCATCGATTTTGTGCCTCTGAGTACTGTCTCTTGACGCACGCTAATAGCATTTTTTAATGCTTACGGTTAGTATTTACGATTGTTTGAGTACAATCAATTTAAATTTCTAATTAATTTGTGCATGATAATAATTATATTACACCGCGTATATTTTACTATCAATATCACGTTGTCTTGCCAAACGATTAGATTGCTGGGATAATTTATATTAACGCGCACAGCAGTATTTCTGCTGTTTATTTTGATTATTTTGTGCTGTAAATTTAAGATTTAAATTTAATTTGCTGGATTTGATATTCTCACTAGTTACACCCAAGCTTCTACTGTCAGGTAGTTGACAGGTGCCTGTGAGAATTCCACCTGCCGATCTGTCTGCCGGGACGCCTTCGTGCGGGCCCGGTTCCAGGCCGCAGGTCTGCTTTTGCGATTAATTGGGCGCTGCGTTCTATTCAACGAGCATGGATAGGATTAAATTAGTTTTTCAGCAATTAATTGCTGAACTGGATGCTGAGCGCGACACTGCTGGTTCCCTTACTGAGAGTAGGGAACGGGATTACAATTTCTATAAAAGCATGATGAAATGCTGTGACGATTATATGCAAAACTTAACAGGTAATACTCAGAACAGTAATGTTATCATTGCGGGTAAGGACATGCCTAAAGTTGCAAATACTTCTCAAAGTGACACTGAGCGATCACGAAGCCCGATTAGAATAAATGATAGCTTACCATCTAGCTCAGAGGAGGAAATAACCCTCGACAAGGACATTAGCTCAGACGATGAATGTTATAAAAAGAGAAAAGGGGACCAAACTGTAAGAAGTAGGGCCAAAATACCAGCCAAAAAAGTGAGGATAGACTTACAAGCACAATCCACTATAAATAGAAATTCGGCCTCAAATATTAATACTAGTGAAGAACAAATTAAGAAAAATTCGGACGAAGTAAATAATGACAATATTAATGATCAAATAAAAGAAAATAAAAACATGGACACCACACCTGCTAGTAACTCGCAGACAACAAATGAAGATAGCGCAAGTAGCGTTAAAAATTCACAAAATGAGGAAGATTTGGTCACTGACCCAAAGTATACAAGAAAAAATAAAATTCCCCCGATCACAATAAGAGTAAACAATCTTATATGGAAAAAACTTCTCAAAGCTCTAGAAGCAAAAAACATTGAGGTCATAGGAAATAAAATTCCAGGAGGCACTAAAATCTATACAAAAAGTGCAGACGACTATCGTAACTGTGTTAGGCTGCTTCAAGCAGAAAACATAGAGCACCATTCATATTTGTTACCTGAAGACCGGGACCTTAAGTTCGTAATAAGGGGTTTATTTGATGACTCGGAGATCGGCGATATCAGGGAAGAACTGGAAAATAAAGGTTTAACAGTTTTATCTGTCAAGCAGATGACCAGACGTCGGGATGGGGATATTATAAATTTACCACTCTTTCTAGTCACTCTTCCAAGACATGAAAAATCCAAAGGTATATATTCTATCACACACTTAGGAGGTCTAGGTGTAAAAATCGAAGATTACAAGGGTAGGGCGGGACCCCTGCAATGTTACCGTTGCCAGGGGTTTCACCATACCCAAAATGGATGCAGATACACTCCTAGGTGCGTTCGCTGCGCCGAAGAGCATTACTCATATGAATGCCCGAACAAGAGTAAAGATTTTCCACCCAAATGTGCCAACTGCAATTTAAATCACACTTCAAACTTTAGGGGATGTGAAAAGTTTCCTAAATTAAATAAAGAAAAAACCAAGACATATCCCAGTAGGGTAATTGAAAATAAATCTTATGCGCAAGCATTATCCACAGGGGTTTATACCGAAACAATAAAGGAAGCGAAAAAAGTATTTCAGGATCTTGCTGAGCTAGTCTCAATCATAAAAAGTTCAGGTTTCCTTCTATCGCAACAAATAAGAGAAGTTCATAATATAGTTAAAGATACACAAAACTCCGGAGTCAATAATCACTCAATAATCCACACAGCATAAGGCCAGTAAGAATAGTTTTTTGGAACGCGTACAGCGTATCCAACAAGCTTATGGAACTTCATAATTTCCTTATTCATTATGACATAGATATTGCTATCGTCACGGAAACGCATGCGACGCCAGGTCGTAACATTAATATTTTCAATTTCCGCACCTACCGGTGCGACAGGTTGAGTCACAGAGGTGGGGGAGCCGCGATTTATGTACGTTGCTCATTGCAATCATGCCTAATCTCGGAACACAGAGGAAATGCCCAAGAAAGTGTTACTGTTTCTGTTCTGCTGCCACATTATGGATTAGTGAAATTCTGTGCACTTTATAATTCGCCGACCGCAGAATTAGATGACAACCTTCTATCCATTATCTGCCCAGAGGATGACCAATTTATCACCGCTGGTGATTTCAACGCAAAAAATAGAATCTGGGGATGTCGCAAGACCAATAAAAATGGAAAAATACTTTTCGAATTTTTAAATAACCACCCTATTGGGTTGGAGGCCCCAGAAGAATACACATATCGACCACACGATCCCAGTAAAGCAGAAATTTTAGATCTATTATTAACTAACACGTCCTTCCCTATGAATTTGGAAGTATTACACGATCTTTCTTCGGACCACCTTCCAGTCTTGGCCACGTTGGGAACTTCAAAAATAAAGGAAAATAAACAGATTAAGCTTACAGATTGGAACCTCTTCCATGATTACCTTCAGGAAAACCCGCCAGATATTAATGATTTAAAAACAAAAAATGATATTGAAAATGCTATTGAAAATTTCACAAATGTAATCACCATTGCAATAGATAAGACTTCAAGAAATATTAATACGAAAGAATATGCAGGCAGACTTCCTAGAAAAATCAGGGACTTAATTAAAGAGCGAAATAGACTTCGGAAACGCTTCCACCTTACCTGGAGTCCGCAAGTTAAAAAGGAATTAAACAGATTAAATAGACAAATTAAAAAGGATATTGCTGATTTTCGTACTGAGGTCTGGGAAGAAAAGATTATGAAATTAAATCCCAATGACGGATCTTTATGGGCCTTCATTAAATCCCTCAAAAGAAAGCACAGTGTAAACAAACCAATTTATACTGATAATAATATTGCCATTACGAATAAAGACAAGGCGCAAGCATTAGCAGATCACCTAGAGACCCAATTTATGCCTAACAGAATACCTAGAGATTTGGATTTTGTCTATAAAATTTGCTATGAAGTCAGAGATTGGCTAAATGCCCCTACAGTTAAAAATATGCCGAAACTTACCACTCCAATAGAAATTAAGGAAATCATTAAAAGGTTAAAAATAAAAAAGGCACCGGGACACGATGCTATAAATAATATGACAATGAAAAAACTCCCGATGAATTGCATCACGAAATTCACAGGCATCATTAACGCATGCCTCTATCACAATTACTTTCCGAACAGGTGGAAACATGCGAAGATAATTTTACTTCCAAAACCTGGTAAGGATGGCACCAAGGCTGACGGCTACAGGCCGATCAGTCTGTTATCTGGACTCGGGAAGATTTATGAGCGAGTCATTCTGAACAGGATCAAATCGCACCTGACTATTCTTCCCCCGGAGCAATTCGGCTTTCGTAAAGATCTTTCCACCACCAAACAGCTCGTGAGGCTAGCGGAGTTCTGTGGAGATGCTATACACAAAAAGCACAGTGTTGCCATCCTCATGCTGGACGTGGCGAAAGCTTTCGACCGCGTCTGGCATGAGGGGCTTATCTACAAGCTCATTAAGCAGGGCATGGAGAGAGAAATAATTCTCTTAATTATATCATTTATTACGAAGAGATCCTTCTCAGTGTCTGTTGGCAACGAATACTCAACACAAAGACGCATAAATGCCGGGGTCCCGCAGGGTTCGATTTTGGGCCCTATATTATATTTATTATATGTAGCGGACATCCCATGCACGAATCTCGGAACAAACTTTTTTCTCGGATGTTATGCAGACGACACAGCTCTTGCTGTGAAGTCTGCTAATGCAAATTTTGCCATAAGAAAGTTACAGGAGATATTGCCTGCAATTCAAAGATGGTGCACTGAGTGGCGCATTTCCATTAATGGACAAAAATCTCAGCTGCTCATTATCCGCAGAAAACACAGGAAATACCCAATAAGACAGAAGCTCACTCTCTTTGGCACAGAAGTACCTATTGTTACAAAGGCAAAATATTTAGGAGTAACATTCAATGAACAGTACACATGGAAGGACCACATTTCTGAAATTCGGAAGAAAGCTTTCATCGTTATTAGTAGCTTGTTACCTATACTCGGCAAATTTTCAAATTTAGATCTTAAAAGAAAAAGACTCGTTTACACGTCTACTATTAGACCGATTCTGACTTACGCATCGCCTGCATGGTCTACTGTACAAGATAAAGATTTAGCTAAATTACAGATTATCCAAAATAAAGTGCTCAGAATAATAACAAATGCACATCATTATGTAAGTAACGCTACTCTTCATTCTGACATCAAAATAGACAAGATTAAAAATTACCTGCACAGAACAAACAGAAATTTCTTTGCAAAAGCAGTTGACTGCACTTATCTCAAGGAACTTGCAACTTTCGATTACATTCCTCTAATAGAAGATGTTGAATTACGACCTTTAGCGGCTCACCTCACCCGTGACTCGAATTTTCCTACGTAAGTATATTTATCTTGTATAATTTTGCATTTATAATGTAGCATTATTGTGTTTATATATTTGCCTTAGTTGTAATGTATTATTTTATATTTTTGTATTGTCATTATTATTGAATTTACTTGTATTTTATGTACCTTATTTGATAATGCACTTCACTCTTGTCCATGCTCGTCTGCGCGCTCTTGTTGTGTTGCTTGCCCCCCTAGCATTCTTACCTCTTGCCACGTGCCAATTTGCAGATTTAACTACGTGATGGGCCTTTTTGGCTTTGTTGATCGAGCCGGACAAGCGGCCCTTTGGGCTGTATCCCGGCTATACCCTGCTCAGTCAGTCAGTCAGTTCTTAGCATGCCTTCGTGATATAATGGTCAGGACGCTCGGCGCGTATTCGAGAGGTCCGTGGTTCGAGTTCCGGCGAGGGCATTGCTTATTTTTCATCTCTCCTGCTTTCAAAAAATACCTAATGTCTCTACAACTTAAATGGGACTATCTCACCATAAAGGTGCCCACAGCTTTATGAAGATTGTTTCTTTCCAGTTGGAAAGGCATTTGCATAAAGTTGTTGGCTCCTTTGTGCCAAGGTACCCCTATGAAGGTTTGTGTGTTTTCTAACAGCGAACATCCTGCGTAAAAAAGTGTCGGGCAGTTTCAAGGCGGCTACCGTTTTGTAACTATCCCCTCCTAAAGCATGAAAAATGCTTAGTGATAATGCCCGAAACTTTTCTGGATAGCCTAATTAAATCCTGGAAAGTATCCTTGAAACTGGAAACAAGAAACCAGAAATAGCTTTTCCATCTTTTGTTACTTAACGCAGAATCAGATAAAGATAAAATGTGGACTATGTAGACAGCTTCTAACTACACTCTCCTGGCGAGATGATTTTCGACCTAAGGATATAAAGAAATCATCTTATCTTCAGCGTGTAAAATCGGGGACTTGAATAAGGAATCCAAGGTCTTTCTTAGACCTGCGGGCATTTGCAAATCTTAAGTGGTTGGCTTCCCTGAAAAATGGAAACTAGTTTTGTTAACGAAAAGGCTTAAAGAAAATGCTAGTTCATCCGACAGACTGATTGTTCATTTCTTAACATATGAATAAATAGCAACCCTATTCCACTTTGATCCGTGTCTTTCAAACTGTTTCCTTTATGACCAGAGCTCTTGCAGTGGACACTCGTTACGGAGAGACGGGGACGCCCTAACTTTACCGTCGTGGTTATACGGGCATGGTCCCACGCCCTCCTCCTGGTTTTTCATATCAGCTCCACCACAGCCAAGGGAGCGGACAAGCCAGTACCAGTACGGTCCCTGTCGAGCCTGATCCCATCCTAGGTACAATACCCAGGTTCTAGTCCTGTGAAGAATAAGGTACAATAGTACCTGATATTTTAGCCCCGTGGTTGAGACTGTCTAAGTACAGATCCTAGCCAGTACTTCCCAGGAATTCTCCTGAGTCAACCCCCGGGGGGGTCTTGCAGTGGACAATAAACCTACAGTTTTTTTTTTGGAGGGGGGCATTTCTTTGAGACAAAAAGTAAATACAACTTTTTCATCAACTGAGGGAGAGCGCGTTTTGCCCATTTAAGAAGAATCTTTTGTTCATTTTACGCACCTTGGTATGTTGGGTCTTCTAAAATGATTCAAGTTGGTTTAGAGTCATTGGGTATTTTTTTAAAGCAGAAGAGATGAAAAATGAGCAATGTCCTCTCCGGGACTCTAACCACAGACCTCTGGAATACGCGCCGAGTGTGCTGACCACTATACCACAAAAATATGCTAAGAGGCGAGAGAAATACTTTATATGATATTCTTTTCTTAACTATTCCTCTCAGAGGGACATTTACGAGTCTTATTTTCCTTAAAATTCCAGAATTTTATAAAAGCTATTGCAAAAGTAGGAGTGGAAGGATTTGTAAAAAGGAAGTAAACAAATTTATATGATTCTTAAAGTAAAATTCCGTTTAACGACAATTCCATTAACGAAGTATTCTTTACGCTTAAAGTGCATAAGAAATAAAAGCTGCACATATTTAAGGCCAGATTTCTAGTAATATTCAAAGACAAATTTACTGACTTAATTCATTTTTCATACTAGTTACCTACTTAGTTTCAAATCTATTATTATTTTTACTATTATCGAGAAAAAAGTTATGTAGCAGCCGAGAAGTAATAATCACTTGTTTCGCTGAGTGATTGTTTCTTTTTGGGTTAAAATATCCTTCAACGGCCGCTAGCAGCTTGGCTAAAGTTCTGATCAGTGGCGTAACTGGGGTGGGGCAAGAGGAGACATCTGTCCTCGTGCGGAGGGTCCAAGGGCGCCGAATTGATGCTACGAAATTTTAAAGCAAAATATTTTCCATTGTTGGCGTACAGAAGAAGGGGCAAAATCTTCAGTTGTCTCCGGGCGCTGAAAACCCTAGGTATAGCTCTGGTTCTGATCGCGGCAAATACCGGGTGATCAAAAAGTCAGTATAAATTTGAAAACTTAATAACTCACGGAATAATGTAGATAGAGAGGTAAAAATTGACACACATACTTAGAATGACATGGGGTTTTATTAGAACCAAAAAAAAGTTAAAAAATGTCCGACAGATGGCGCTGGACAGCAAAACGTCAGTGACTGCGCATGAAAATCGTGTATAAAAGGAGCTGTAATGAGAGAGAGAATCAGATGCACCAGCAGTCGCAGCATGTTGACGTTACCTGAAAAGGCGCTTTTAGTGAAGCTGTATTATCAGAATGGGGAATGTGCTAGTTCAGCGTTACGATCCTATCGCCATAGGAAGGGGATTCGAACGGGTAAAGGTCCGTTGACAAATGCAGGTGCGGCGAGAATGATTTCGAAGTTCGAGGCCACGGGTAGTTTACAAGATAGACCCCGTAGTGGCCGACCAAGCACAAGGCGTAATGCTGCTGAGACAGTTCAGGAAGAAATGGAGACTGTAGCGGGTTCGTCTATGCACGGGGAAGTCAGCGCTCGTGCAGTCGCACGTCGCACCAGCATTCCATACACTACTGTTTGGTTGGCACTCAGGCGTACCCTCCGATGCTATCCTTACAAAATCCATCGGCATCATGAACTGTTACCTGGCGATTTAGTGAAGCGGATGGCATTTGCGGTGTGGGCGTTTCAAAAGATGGCGGAAGATGACGATTGGTTGAGTAACGTGTTGTGGACCGATGAAGCTCATTTCACGCTCCGAGGGTCTGTCAACGCCCACAACTGCAGAATTTGGACTACCGAAAATCCTAGAACTGTCGTGGAAACTCCATTGCACGACTAGAAAGTCACGGTATGAGTTGGATTTACCACATCTACTGTTATCGGGCCTTTTTTCTTCGAGGAAATGCGTGATTCTGGTTTTGTAACTGCTACCGTGACGGGTGAGAGGTACGCCGATATGTTACAGAATCGCATCGTCCCCAGCCTGGCTGATAAACACCTGCTGGAACGTACGATTTTTATGCAGGATGCTCCACCCCATATTGCTAGACGCGTGAAAGATCTCTTGCGCGTCATTTGGTGATGATCGTGTGCTCAGCCGCCACTTTCGTCATGCTTGGCCTCCCAGGTCCCCAGACCTCAGTCCGTGCGATTATTGGCTTTGGGGTTACCTGAAGTCGCAAGTGTATCGTGATCGACCGACATCTCTTGGGATGCTGAAAGCCAACATCCGACGCCAATGCCTCACCATAACTCCGGACATGCTTTACAGTGCTGTTCTCAACATGATTCCTCTACTACAGCTATTGTTGAGGAATGATGGTGAACATATTGAGCATTTCCTGTAAAGAACATCATCTTTACTTTGTCTTAATTTGTTATGCTAATTATTGCTTTTCTGATCAGATTGTTGCTTTTCTAATTATTGCTTTTCTAATAAAACCCCATGTCATTCTAAGTATGTGTGTCAATTTTTACCTCTCTATCTACATTATTCCGTGATTTATTAAGTTTTCAAATTTATACTGACTTTTTGATCACCCTGTAGCTTGCTGCATAGACATTTTGCGGTTTCATAGCGTGTAACTTAAAATACAAGTAAGTTTCCCTTGGAAAGCACTCGAAGGCATCCTTTGCCTTAGGCAGATATTCCTATCATACTTGAACATAACAATCTAAACAATTCAAGTCAGTCTATAATAATCTAAATAATCCCAGTGAGCCTTTAATAAAACAATATGTATAAATAAGCTGTTTTCTTAATTTCTGGTGAGCGCGTTTTTTTAAAAGTATCTCACCTATGAGTACTGATAGTTCGACACCAGCTGGAGTCCCAGCTGCAGACTTTCCGTTTTCTTTTCATAACAAGATTGCAAGCAGTTCCTCTAGAAAGCCCTCCACAACGGCATCCCTCCCTCCGAACAAGTAGCTTTCGTACGCTGTGCCATAATCGATTAAAGAAGAACTAATGGAATCTCAGAAACCAAAGCAGGAATTTTATACTATAAAACTATAGAAGTTTTTGATTTAATTAATATTATTAACAGTTTACTAATTGAAATTTTATTCCGCAAGTACCATATGAAAAGTTATTGGACTTTATTCGTAAGCAACCTTTTTGACCTAAAATTTTAAACATTGTTAGATAGTATTCTGTACCGTATTTTATGAAACTTTGCTACTGAAAGCATGATCCAATCTGGCATCAATATGTAAGAAAATTAAACCACCAGCCACTTTTTCACTTCCTTGTACGAAATTAAGGGAGTATTGTAATTGCGGAAAATTTCGTGTATCATATTCAACGGTAATATCCATTCTGGCCATACGGGACGGCTGTTCGTATCGATAGAATGAAAGATTCCTTTTTTCAAAATGAATTGTAAAAGGGATTTAAAATGGATTCAAAAGGGATCTTTACGTGACGTCTTATATACGTACGTTATGTATGTACGTATACATACGTTTATATGAAATATTCAAAAAGGATTAGCCGTACAACGTTGCAGTTCTATATATGGGACAGCTATAACATCTAGCTGTGCACCTACCCTTTTTTATTAGAATCGGCAAAGCCAAAAGTATATATATATATACCCACTCTTATAGGATTTAAAATTCCTTATCTGGCCTTTATATTTGCAGTCGTTGGTCGCAGTCATGCGCTTCCAGTTACATAAGTGTTTTGAATGACGAAATTATTCGTGTTTGGGCAATGCCAAATAAAACAAAAAACAACAACAACAAACAACAAAAAAAAAAAGCTTTCAGATTTTACATTACGCCCCAAGTTACATTGCATTTTTTAACGTTTTGTGCGTTACCTTAATTTATTAAATATCATGTTCTTCTCACTTAAACCATAAAATTCAGTTCAACAGCAATATCGCAAAATAATTTTAAAATGAGCATATCTTTAGAATTTCAGAAACAGTCTCGCGCCCTGGAGATATGTATATATAGTTTTCCCCCCCCCCGTACAGTGGTGGCATGCTTGCTTTGAAATCTTTGAGTTTGATGTTAATCAAAATTTCCTTAAAGTTTTACAAAATAAGAAAGAAATAATAAAACAAATTCCAAATTTGGGCTTCCAGATGCCCATATTCGGGTGAAAATGTACGTTATTCAAAATTGGATGACTCTATAGGTACCGTTGTTTTATCACAATGCGAAAAACATATATACATTTATGTAGATTTCTCATTATTTAATTTCTTTAAATAGAATACAGGGCTCTAATATTTGGTGGCAATAATTTGAAAAGTGAACCGATATTTATAGTGGATCAACGCAAAATGCCAAAGCAAAATCTGAGTTAAGGCTCCTTCGGGCTAAAAAAAAATCGAGAAATAACGAAATCTAGCTTTTTAATACGTTCTCCCGGTTCCTATATTATTGTTTGTGAAAGCTTTATACTCGTTATGAAAAAATAAAAATACAAAAAGTTTGACTCCCGTACTACATATTTGACAGCGATATTTAAATCCAAAATCTGATATCTTTTGCAACTTGCCTTGAGAGATTGGTTAGAAAGGAAGAGAGCTGGAAATAATTCGGAGATAAGTAAGTTTAAATGAAATGCAGCAAAAAATGTGTATAATGTAATAGGTCGTAGTGAAGTCATGTGGTTTTCACATCAGATTATTTTTATATAGTAAAATCAGTGTTATTTCTTAAAATTTCATTATTTATCATGTTTTGTGTAACACTTTATTTATTGTTTAACATACTAGCTGTTTAACGTTTTATTCCTGCTTATAATTTTATGTATTTAAAAATTAAAATTTTTCACATTTTAAACGCTATGGGAAAATCTGAAGATCTCCTTGAAAAGGGAATTTCGGGGGGGCACGTGTCCTGCTTACCTCTGTGGAAATCAGGAGTTTATTACAATCGCAGAATCGAATATTACTTGATAAAATTTAATAAAATTTTAAGAAAAATTAATATTAACAGTCATAAATGATGTTTATAAAATAATACCCACGGCCACGTGTTTTATCACTTTCAGGTTGCTTCTGCAAAACTTCTCTGTTATTTAAGAGTTGTAACATTTTATGTATTTTTCCATGTCTAAGTTTCAATAACATAAAATAGGAGCACGTGCAAAATTTTTAGCTTTGAAACTTAATTTTGATATTTTTCTTCAAAAATTGTATTCGGTATTGTATCGCAGCCTTGTTGTCGAGTGTCATTATACCGCTGTGTACTTTTAAAAATTTTAAATGGATGGCAAATTGATTCTTCAAGGTGTCTTGCATGAAAGAATAAGCCATCAGAAGAAATCATTTCTTCCACAAACCAAAGGAGCTGAAATTTTCAACATTCCTTTTATTCGTATATTAGACTATTAAACTAACAGAGCACTTAATTGCGTTCATTTAGTTTTATCTCCTTAATATATTAATTATGATTTGAAACCAGTAAGTTTTCTTTATATACCTCTCATCTGCCCATTTTTTTTCCAGAAGAAAACTGACTTCCTGGTTCCTGATATATAAGTTTGCATATATTAACATATACGAATTTATATATCATGCTACGCAGAATAAACTGAAACTATAAAAATAAAGCATATGAAAAAGTGAAATATATAAATATATATACTATGTTTACTCGCACTTTTTTTTGCCAATTTTTCATTGTGAAAGTCTAGGTGCGGCTATTATACGGGGAAATTTACTTCACAATATTGAATACTTTTGACGATTTTTCTGCTTCGAAGCGGGGGGCCGACTATTACGTGAGTAAACGGTATATGTATACAGTTTTTATATCGCTTCATATAAAAAATACTAAATTATCAATAATCAGAATATTTAAAGAAATGCCTTATATAATTTCCATGGGGGGGAGGGGGAAGAAAGAAAAAAGAGAAGAAAGGAGGTTTCTTTATAACACGAATTCGCCCAGCACCCGTCTCGAAGAATCTAGATGATGTTGATCTGCCTCCGATTTTGCAAAAAGTTCCTTGAGAACTGTGTGCTAACGTTCTAGTAACTTTTTCTTTCTTTCTTTTTTTTTTTCTTTTTCTTTTTTTCCCCTTTCTTTCTTTCTTTTTTCCCTTTTTTTTTCTTTTTCTTTCTTTCTTTTTTTTTTGTTTGTTTAATTTCTTTTACACGTTGTTTTAGATTTATTATAGTATTTGAATAGAACATGTGGCAACGATTAGGTAGTTCTCCAGATGATATACATAATTTTTGTGCGTTCTGATGAGTTATAAAATGAAGGAGATGTAACGTTATTAAGTGAAACTTGCGCCAGAGTGTCGCTGTGATAAACAAATATAGTAAATTTTAAAGTGTGCATTTATTCTATCGTGGTTTATGCGCTATCGATGAAGTAGATTTAATTCAATCCAATAAGTTTAAATGCAAAATGAATATAATTTAATATTCCGTACAAGGAAGTCATATGGTGTACACATCAGATTTTCTTAGTTACATTACAATCTGAAACACTTCTCATGCTGTACTGGTCTCAATACAAGCCACCCATTTTATCTAAATTTCAGTTGGGAAAAATAAGGATGCGTCTTATATTCTCCACCTGACAAAAATGATTATATTTATGTCGCACTAAGTAAAAAATGTGCTGATTTCTGATTTTGAAATGAATACGGTGCAACAACAAAACTTTAGAAACGGACGGAATTGTTAAGATAAGGTACTGGTACTGCTATCCAACAATAGCACTGTGATATTGTTGGCATTCTCAATAGCGTATTCTTTGATTTCTGTCTTTAGAACTTCGTTTGTTATTTTATAAGCATTCTACATTCTGGGGAAGCGGGTTTATTGCTTTGCAAACAAAAAGTTAACAGAAAGCTACGAAGTATAGCATACACTTTTGTAACATGGATTTTTGTAACCCGGATTTTTCAGTAATGATACTGTATTATGTACATATTGTGATAAAATAAAATATGAATATGCATCTCCTTACCGATAGTTATACTTCCCTGAATCTACTGTTAGATGATTAGCAACTTAGCAACTTATTTTTTTTGTGTGTGTGTGTATGTCTTGGCCGTCTGGGCATCATTTGGCGAACATCTTTTTTGTTTTCTTTTCCGAGCCTTCAAATTTTAGAATGAGGCTTATATTTGGGAAGCGGCTTATTCCAACCAGAATGGTATCTTCAACTTTTCCTGTACGTAATTTGATGCATTTACTGTTTTTATAGCCTGAGGAAACATATGACTACTGTCGTGCGCGTTAAATCTTGCTACAGTAGAATCTCTCTTAACCGGCAGCAACAGGACCTCGCCGATGCCGAATAAGAGATTTTTAGGAATAATTGAAGATATATTTCTAGAACTTACTTTTTCATGTTTTATGATGACAACTGCGGAAATTTAACCAGGGATAAAAACCAGGGAGGACCATTCTAAAGAAACGTACTCATATTTACTATGCTACACATAGGGAAAGCATGAAAACACCTATACAGAGGCTGTTCGCACATTTTTTAGACGATGTATATTGTATTCACAAAACTAAATTACATAAAATTCTTGTGTTTTAAATGTTCTATTTGACATCCCTTATTCTGAACTATCTTTCGACACCGCAATTTCCAGGATAATAATGCCTTTTGAAGTGTCAGAAGAGGTATTCTATCCCATTCCTCCCCAACAGCTTTCCAGAGTCCTGTTAGGGTTTTGGGACAACGTTTGGATAATGCAGTTTTAAAAGTCCGAAAGCACAAAAATCCATAGGTGACACATCGAGAGATTTAGTAGGGATATCAGTGAAGCGTATGGCCTCGATACCAGTTTTTTGTTCCATTTCTTTTAGGAAATTGACAGTGGATTTTGATGTGTGACTGCTAGCTTTGTCCGATGGAGTCTCACAGATGGATGGCACTGTGTGTAAAGCGACGATATTCCATTCAGAAAAATGGGCGATAAAATACGTTCCTAATAGTATTTGGAGTTAATCTTGACATTTTTTTGCACTCTCTTTATTTTTAACTTGACATTATAAGAAAAACCAGGAACGGTCATGAATCCCTTAGAAAAACTTTCTTTCGATTCGTTGAACCATGTACTTAAATTTTTTTCTCCCTTTTTATGATAATAAATGGCTCTTTTCTTGTTACAATCATTTAAATACACCCATGCTTCATCTATTGTGACAATTGTTTTTCATTTTTCTTTGGATAAGTGTTTCTCATATAGAATTCTGCAGCGTGTCCTGCGTCGAGCGATATGCTTTGGAAGAAGACGATGCACGTTGCGTTTTTTCGCATTCTTAAGATTTAAATCAACGTTTATCATTTTGTTTACAGTGGACACCGAGCATTTTAATGATTTTGCAACTGTCCCTTGACTAGGGGGATTTCCTTTTAACATTAAACAACGTACCTTTGCAATAGTCGAAGATGTCCGTTTTTTCCTTGGATACTTGTTTGGAATTTTTGTCCCACTCGAGGCTCCAATTTGACGTTTTTTTCCTTTCTTGTCGATGATATTACCTATTGACGCTTTAGATATCACAAAACCATGACTCTCGCAACGTTTTTGGATAACGGGGTATGCATATTTCTCTTCGGAAAGAGCATAAATGTTGCCTTCGAACCACTGCTTTGTTAAATTCGCCATTTTGAATAAAAACAAAACTTTCAAGCCACAGACGATAATTTTGACTTTTAAAAACATAGTACAATTGCAATTACTTCTTTTGCAGCAAACGATTATTTATTACCGCTTTCTGAAATTGTCTAAAAAATGTACGAACAGCCTCTGTATATCCAGTTCGCAGGGATTTGAATCCTGGTCAAACTACCAGTGTGCAGCGATTTTATTCATTCGGTAACTGTTAGACTGTTTTTAATAGAACCCCTTTCCCACCTTTTTAAATTCGAATACTTCGGCGATATATTATTTTATACTAGGTCGGGTAAGCACATTTTAGCCTTACTTTTATTATAATTTTACACAAGATAATTTATAGTTTATTTCTCGCGCCCATTAAAGTGATTCTGTATAATCTATATCTTTAAAATGTGTTATATATTATTATTCAAAATTCGATGGCTCTTGGTAACGTTGTTTTATCACAATGCGAGGCATATATACGTTTATGCAGATTCTTCATTATTTAATTTCTTTAAAACTAATACAGGGCGATCATATTTGGTGCCAACAATTCGAAAATTGAACTGATATTCATAGTGAACGAACGCAAAATGCCAAAACGTAATTAATAATCCTTCTGAGCAATGATATTTTTAAGGTATTTGTAATAACTAATTAATGAGGCACAAGTTAATAATTATCATACAGGTTAGTGTCAAGTAAATGAATTTGCATAAATAATGAAATTAAAGAAGTTTTTAAATTTATATGTTTTGAAAATAAAATTCGATTTAACTTTGCATCTTAATTTATCATGATTTCACCCTGCTGGTTCTTTGTTTTCTCATTAAAACCTTGAAACTCGTGGAAGAAATACTAACTGAATTAAGCTTGATTCTAATTGTAAATCAGAAGTCCGATAACACTCGCACTCGGTATTAAGTACAATGACCTTCTGCTCTCATTATCACATAGGTTAGGTACAGCTCAAGCAGTTTTTAATTGATAAAAAAACTTGCATTTGTCCGTTTACCATTTATAACCAGTGAAATGCAGTATGACTAGGACTGAGACTATAAAACCAAACTTTAGACAAAATCATGGAGTATAAAGACTCCGTTATACTAAAAATGTAAGAATCTAGGAACCTAAAGACAAAATCTAAGAATTCCTCTCCATTATCAACAATTAATCTACTGCTCACAAGTTTTGTTAACTAACCGGTTCTCCTTTTGTCCTCCAAAGTAGTTCTTACTTAGATTTATCAAAAGAAATTCTAGGGCTAACACTTCTGGTTGTCTTATCGCAGTTTATAAGTCAGGGCAGGGTGAGGCTCACGTTGCCCTCCGTTAGGGACAAAGAACTTCTAATAAAAGGAACTTCCGGAAGTCCTTTTTGAGTTCGACACTTGCAATCCTCGACAACCAAATCAAGGATGAAAGGTCAATATAAAAAAATATTTTTCCATACGCTAGTGGTCTCAAATCAAGTATATACGAGCCGAATGCACGATCTGAAAATAGATGATGGAACAGAATTCTTTTTTTAACAAAATGAAAATATTTTATTAACAAACAAAGCAAAACAAACAAAATAAATTTTAAAAAATCTGAAAGCTTTTAGATTTTACATGGCGTTTTTTATCGTTTTGTGTGTTACCTTTATTTATTAAATATCATGTTCTTCGCACCTAAACCATAAAATTCAATTCAACAGTACTATTACAAACTATTTAAAAAAGAGCGTATCTTTAGAATTTCCTATACACAGTCTCGCCCTAGAGATAAAAAAAGATTTTTTTCCTCCCCCATAAAGTGTTGCTACGGCTCGCTTTGAAATCGTTGAGTCTGTTTATCAAAATTTCGTGAAAGTTTCACAAAATATGAAATCTCTACATATAATAAAACAAAGAGTCTGTGTGTGTGTGTGTGTGTGTCTTTCGTTCGTGTTGCGAGTAAGCTAATAGACCCAGGGCCACGAAATTTGGTACACAGGTGTATCTACACAAGAGCCAGTGCACCTCGAAGCGATTTTTTCGAAATTCGAATTAGAATTGTTTTTATTTTATGTTTTTTGACCAAATCGCGTCATTTTGAGACATAATGGGCTACAGGAAAGCCAGATTTCACTCTATACATTTCATCTTTACATCGACGTGAAGCGTAGACACTTAGCTATTTTACGAACTTAAAATAAATTTCGTATTTCAATAAATCGATTAAATACGAATTTATTAAGGAAGGTGAGCTTAACACCTTTTCAGGGAATTTTTTAAAAAAAAACTTATTTTAAAAAATATGCTGTTTATTTTCCTTTGATTTTTGGACACGTTGAACTTTAATCCTTTCGACTACTTTTAAAAAAAGAATTTTGGAAAAATAATAATATTTTGTATTTTTTAAAAATTTTTTAAATGAAGCTTCCGAATACACTTCTCACATCTCAGATATTTTAAAATGTAGTTTTGGCAACAATTTTCCTTTCTTATTGTTGTTGATAGATTTTTGATGAAATTGCATCATTTTGAATAGTTTCATTCTTTTAAAAATTTCGGTTTGGCAACAATTTTTCATCGTATTTCTTATGTTACTGTTTTTAAGAGACTGAAAAGTTTAAGAAATTAAAAAGTTGTTTCTTTTTGCAACTGTAAATTGTTTAATTACTTTATTAGGATAATTAACATTTGTATCAAGGGATATTGCTTATTTTATTGTAATATTATGTTTTAATTATATATAATTTTAATTATAAAAAAGTTTTGCATGATATTTTTGAATCTGTTTAAGTTCTTAATCTGTTTATACCATTTGAGTTCTTAAGATTTTGCAAAGGGAAGTTGGCTAATTTATTTATTAGGATAATTAATATTTGTATTCAGGGATATTGCTTATTTCGTTGTATGCTTTTTATACGTAACGCATTTTTAACTGAATTTTTTTTCCGTTGTTGTTTGTTTCTTTTTCGATAAAATTGTTCTGCAGAGTAAAATTCTGTGCAGTTTTCAAATTTAATGTTTGGTGTTCTTTTTAAGCATTTTTCTGGTACACTTAAAAGCCAGACGAAGGCTGGCCGCGCAGCGGCTAGTAGATAATAAAGTAAATTCCAAATTTGGGCTTCGAGATTCTCATATTGGAGTGGGGGACTACTTTATTCAATATTTGATGTCTTTAGGAACCTTCGTTTTTTCACCGTGCGAGAAACATACATACATTGATGCAGATTCTTCATTGTTTAATTTCTTTAAATATAAGCAGTGCTCTAATATTTTGTGGCAACAATTTGAAAAGTGAAACACCGTTTATAGTGACCCAAAGCAAAATGCCAATGCGAAATTAATAGCCCATCTGGGAAAATGGGCAAATAAATTTTAAATTTCGCTTACTAAATATTTATGAGACCGTACGTAAGCAATAGATAGTATTACTACGTAAATGAAATATAAATTAAATATTTATTGATTTTCTATCTGAAAGTTCAGTACTTTCGACAATATTTTTGTTGTAGTTTGAATATATTGATAGCTAAATATTAAATTTTCATTCAAAAAAATTTTTAAGTTATTTAAGGATTAGCTAAACATTAAAGATTAAATAACTTATTTTAATTTAACTAAAAATAAGAAAATTATGAAAAAATTTTAAGTTATATAAAACTTCAGTTAAAATAATGGCAACCTAGTTTTTTTTTTTTTTTCCGTTAAACTTTTTTTTGACGCATAAGTGACACGTTTGTGTGTAAACAATAACAAACTTTATTTTTTATTATATCTTGACACTTAAAGGGGTTTAGATTTTGACGAAGTTTGTAGTCTTGCAAAGAAATTATCTTTATCACCGTTTGTAGATGCTTATTGGTCAACTGGATTTTTCCCTTATTAATTTTCAACTGTGAAAACAAATCTTCACATATAAATGTATTCCCAAACAAAGTGACTTTTTTAGCGCAAAAATTCATAACTGAGCGTATTTATTTTTTGACAAGTACGAATAAGGGTTAACAAAACCTTGTCTTCAAACCTTTGAATAAGATTTCTATTACACTGTAAATTAATTAGTTCTCTTTACCGATTTTTTGTACGTTATTCATGTATGTTTTTAATGGTAAAGAAAATTACATAAACTCGGAATTCAAAATAGAATCTTGAAATCCTTGCAACACCGTATTTGAAACACATAAATAATAGAATTGTATTCTCGGGCAGCATGGAATTGCTTCAAAGGCCGCATATGGCCCGCGGGCCATCAATTTAAGACCACTGCCCTAGGCGCATTGAATCCCATTAAGTAAACTACATTTCTTTTTAATAGGAGTTTATATATAAACTCATTGGTATTTGAAAACAGCGTTTCGTTTGGAAAGTATCCTGATGTAAGAATGGATTTGAAGTAACTTTGTAGAGACATTAGGTTATTTGGTGGCAGGAGACATGAAAAATGAGGAACGCCTTCGCCGGGAATCGAACCACGGACCTCTCGGTTACGCGTCGAGCATGCAGACCACTACACCACGAAGGCATGCGAAGAAGTTGGGACAAATACCTTACATACTCCCCCTTTTAAAGGGCGACTGGGGTTTTGGGGACCCACTCGCCAAATCCCGGTGGTGGAGAATCATCATCCACCATCTTTTTTTTTTGTTCGGGCGCCAGTGTAGAGACATTAGGTTATTTGGTGGCAGGAGACATGAAAAATGAGCAACGTCTTTGCCGGGAATCGAACCACGGACCTCTCGGTTACGTGTCGAGCATGCAGATCACTACACCACGAAGGCATGCGAAGAAGGCGGGACAAATACCTTACAACTTGATGTAAGGATTTTAAGGATGTATCCTGATCCTTAAAATGTAATTGTACACTTTGAAGTGAATAGTAGGTTTTAAGTGATTTGAACATATGTTTTATAAATGAATGTTAACATTATTATATTCACATTTAACTGCATTTTTATCTAGATAATATCATTGTCTACAATAGTGCACCTTCCCCTTATGTAATACAATACTCTGATTAATTCTAATACAACACCACAATGATGTTTCTACATTGAAAACATGTTCTCTCTTCAAGAGCCTTGTATACTATTTTACTAACTGGTATCATTTCAATCTTAACTTCAATATGTATTTTGTGTATCCCAGAAGTATATCGGGAATTGAATTGTGCATTTTTTTTTTGTCTACAATAGCGTGCATTCATATTACATAGCACATGCGCTGTCTCCACTTTATGTAGCCTTGTTTGCTCATGTCATTATTATTTAGTAACACAATAATGTTGTCTGTACTGTCATCCCAGCCCTTGGCTGTGGTTTGGCCCGAAGTAGATCCACTTCGATGAGTAGGTGAAAATCCCGTATGGAGAATACCCTCGTTGGGAGCTTGCTCAGAGGTTAGTAGTAGTATCCTGATTCCTGGGCTCACCAGCGGCAGAGCCAAAGAATATGTATTTTTAAGAAGGAAAACTTCGCAGAAGCAGAAGTGGCTCCCTTCCAACGAAAAGGGAAACAACAGCGCATGCGTGAAATATCTGTCGCCAAAAAGCGCCAAAGCTCGAAGCTGAATGTCGAAGTTGGTTTGGACAGGTTCGACCGTTACGTTTAGCAAGAGTTTAAACAAAGAATAGGTTCTTTGGTTTCAAGTAGCGATATGGACAATGGAAGTTCAACAGCCAGTGAAAGTGAAACTTCACCTAATATTTCATCATTTCCGAGTTTAAATTATCGCGACAAGTCAAAGAACGATTCATCTTAACCCGTGTTCCTCAATTTCCTATACACGTCGCGGAGGGGGAAAATGTTGGCTAGGTACCAAAGAACGGCACATCACAGAGGGGAAATTCTCGCCAACAGATTCCGTCGCCAAATCTCTTGGCGAATGTTCCCTTTTCTTTGTAGCGGCGTTGCAGACAAAGTGGTTTACATTACGTCTACGGAGCCTTTCCTTTTTTACATAGAGGTTCTTTGGCAGAGCAGTGAAGTGCTGAACACTGTTCGTTCGGTCCGAGGTTCGATTTCTTGAACTGCTAGCTAGTCCTTCACGAAGGCATCGCTTCCTGTAAGCAAATAACCATGGAATGCTTTGACATAATCAAATAAAACAAACCAACCAATCCTGATCAATGCAAAATTTTATGTTCTCAAAAACATTAGAAAACTTTCTCCTTTTTCTGTTATTAGCATGAGGGATTGTAAATCATCACTTCTATTGAATAATTTTTGCGGTGTATCGGTTTGCAAATCGAAAATCAATCATATGTATCTCTATCTATGTGTGTGTAATAAATTCTTTAAATCTTTTGGTGGTTGGAAGATAACTGCATCGATAAAAGGATGAAAATTTTCGCGGCCAAAAATTCAACACATAATTTTATTTCTTCATAACTAATTAATTTCTTGATAACTAATCTAATGACACATATTCTTTTTTACAGTCATGATGTAATATGATGTGCATACTACAGTTTTCTGTAGCTTACGGTTTCAGACAATAGACGATAGAGAACAGAAGCAACCGACGCGTCTAAGCAGCAGCAAGTGGAAACGGGGGGAGGAGAAGGGGAAAGTGCGCATTCAGAAAAATAGTTAAAAGGGTCTTTAACCTGAAAAAATATCCACTTGCTACGCTTACATAAAATGGCTTGATGCGGATTAATTTTCAGATGATACACAGTAGATTCACGTATTATAAACAATAAGTAGTTTTAGGGCAGGAAGGGGAAGTAGCCAAATTAAAATGGGGAGCAAAAAGGATTATTGCCAAATTAAAGTTAGTGGTTTACTTTCATATTTTATACCTTTGCTGCAAATTTCTGTAAATATTTAAATCCAGGTAGTGACGCTTATCACACATACAACGCTTGTATCTCTCAAAAATATGTAGTCGAATATTTGCTTTTCGAATGATAACGTATGTCGTTTATAACTCATAGAATCCTTTTTAACCGACAACAACGGCACCTCGCAGATTCCGGATAATAACAGTATTTCCGGATAACTTGAATAAACATTCCTAGAACTTACTTGCTCATGTTTTGTGATACCGTTTGTATAAATTGCAGCATGGGAAATAAGTCGGTCATATTTTTATGTCCATTTCTCACAATTAAATAAAAAATGTCGAAAATCGTGCAGAATATTTAAAATTAATACACATGCACAGGATTATACATGTTGAAGAAAAAATTAAATAACGTGTTAAAATTACCATGTTTATTATCACATAAGAATTACGAATTTCTACGTAATTTGATGGTATATAACAGGGATGGCCAAACCTCAAGGCAATGGGAGCCGCATGATAGATTTCATGAACGTTCCAGAGCCGCCAGTCCAAATTTATATTGTTTCAAAAATAATGAGACTGGTTTTGAATGTAAAGAAACTTTTGAAGTAAATTCATGAATATGTGATTAACATGATTACATATAAATATGAATAAGGGCATCTTATGTCTACTGTTTTGTGTTCAGAAAAGTTAAAGCCTAATAAAATAAAAATTTGTAACTCTTGTACTGGGTAACTGAGCGTTTTTTCTTCAGGTAGAGAAACTAAAATTTTCTTCTGATTCCCTTTATAACCCTTCCTTTATAATTACTGTCGTTTGATTTTAGTAGATTGTTGGTCTACAATTACGTAAAAAGTGTTAATTGAGTACATTATAAATTATTATTTAAAATAGTTAAAAGGGTCTTTAACCTGAAATCATTATTTAAAAGAAAATTAAGATTTTTTTAAAACTCATAAGCAGTTTTTTAGAAAAGATAAATTAAATGGTACACGTCAACCCTCACTGCAGAGAAACTGTTATTCGAGAAAGAGTATTGATTTAAAAATAAGCTATTAGCCTATTAACTTTTTTACGTTTTTTTTTGCTTCAAGAGCAATTTTGTTTTTCCACACAATTAACATGAGGACCAACATTTTGAGATCACTCGAATCTTTGAATCCCAACTTAAGAAATCGTTAAATACTTTTTACCCAAACTTTAATTACTACTTTTCTTGATGCCAGTATAGAAGAATTCACTGAAAAAGGAATATGATTACAATTTCAGCAGTATTTGAACGCGCCGTATAGAAATGACGAATTCTCATCTGGCTTATCAGCTGATCGAAGATATTACTAACTGTATTTTCTTTACCTTACAGCTTGAGGACCGCCAGCGGCCGAGCGGTAAAGCCGCTGAATACTGGTAGTTACGTCCGAGGTTCGAATCCCGCGAACGGACTGGCTGCATGGGCGTCTTTTTTTATTTTTCTCGATGTAAACGTGTATAAGAGTCAATTTCCCTTAAAAAAAGTCCTCGACGAAGGTATCCCTCAGGTTAGTCAGATAGCCATCGAGTGCTTTGCCATAATCAGTTTGACGAATCTTCGGACGTGGTTAATATTTCTCAACTTTGCATTTTTATAAGAATGGTTTTGAAGAATATGAGTGTAGAAGAAGAATGAACAATATTACCTCTAAAGAAGAAAACTCGAGGGGAAGATCTTTACTGCGCCTTCAAAAAATACATGGAAGAGAAAAAAATTCTAGTTTATAAAGTTGTATTGATTGCAACTGATGGAGCCCCATCGATGACCGGCACAGTCAAAGGATTTTTTGGCTATGCGTATCAGAGACGATGACTTGCCGCATTTCCTTTCTTATTATTGCATTATTCACCAACAGGACCTATGTTGTAAAATTTTAAATGTGCGTCATGTTATGGGAATGTACATGAAAATTGTGAAATCAGTTCGAGGAAGAAATCTTCAGAGAAGAGGAAATCGAATCTGATTACGGGGAATTGTTATATCATGCAGATGTTCGGTGGTTAAGTCGGAGTATATTTTTACAAAGATTCAGGGACCTACTACAAGAGGTAACAGATTTTTTGGAATTAAATTATAAAGCGTAGCTGAACCTAGTGATGACGTTTGTTTGATGGATTTAGATTTTGTTGTTAATATAACAAGCCTTCTTAATGATTACTTACACTTGCAAGGAAAAAAAATCGAAAAGTAGTAGAATTGATAGGATTTGTTAATACACTGGTGTGCAAAACTTAAGCAACAGCAGGGTTTTTTGCCATAACTCCACGAGAAATCAACTGAGAGACATGAAATGCAGAAATGAAGGAGAGTATTATGTACGTAAAGAATGACGAAAGCATCAAGGAATACAATGCATACGGTATGGAATCAAACAAAAACAAGCTTCATCGCATAGTATTGAAGAAAAACAAGCAGATGTTCCTTAATATGGGGTATGCCCTCCCCTCACTGCAATGGTTGCTTCGCACCTTTCTGCATACTCAGAACTAGCTGGTGTAAACATTTCTTGCTGTAGGAGTGCCCATTCCTCAATCAGCATCTGTTTGAGTTGTTGGGTGTTCTCCGGAGGATGTAAGTGTGCTGCAATGCGTCTCCCCAAAGCATCCCACACATGTTCGATGGGATTTAAATCTGGAGTACGCTGGCCAATCCATTCGAGTGATATCTTCACTTTCCAGTACCTCCTCAACAGCAAGAGCCCGATGTGGCCGTGCATTGTCATCCCTAAAAATTAAGTCTAGGCCAATGGCACCTCGGAACAGACGTACATGGGGAAGGAGTACCTCCTCACAATAGCGATCCCCGGTTACAGACCCTCTGTCGAAAACGTGGTGCTCAGTTCGCCCGTTCAGCATAATGCCTCCCCAGACAAGAACTCCAGGACCACCGTTACGGTGTGTTTCCTTGATGTCACTGGGATAAAACCGGGTCCCAACCTCTCTCCAATCAAAACGCGTTGAGAATCGCTTTTGGTACTGAACCCACTCTCATCCGTAAAGAGGACATGACTCCATTGATCAGGTATCCAGTTTTTGTGCGCTCTGCACCATTGTAAACGGTGGCGTCGGTGGCCAACTTTCAACGTGAGGCAGCGTTCAGGACGGCGGGCGAAGAGGCCCCCTTTGAAGGCGTCTGGCCACAGTAAACCGCGACACTTGTCGCCCCGTTGCTGTACAGAGTTGCTGAGCAAAGGCGCTTGCTGTCGGCCTTTTTTCGCCTGCAGGACGATATATCGGTCATCCCCTGCAGATGTCGTCCTCGGGCGACCACCACCAATCTTTCTAACAGCTGTACCTGTGGCCTTTCAAGCGCGCGAAACAACACTTTTGTTGATTCCGAACTCTGCAGCTACACTGGTGACAGTACACCCCTCCTCCAGCTTTCCGATCATTCTTCCACGTGTGAAGTCCTCCATGTGATTTCTTCTAGCCATATTTCCCGAACTGACTCACTGGCACTTGCAGCGAATATGTTGAATTGCGTCTCCGTCCTTCCTTTTATTCTACTGTTGAGCTGCGCGCGCCGACATCATGCGTTTTGTGTACGCTCACGTCGCCTCTGACGTTTCGTTCCTGATATTTGCATACGCATGACGTTTCTACTGACTTACGTGTTCATTGTACTGATCTCCAGATTTCCTTTTCTGCGATTTCATGGCTATCTGCTAAAGTTTTACATTGTTGCTTAAGTTTTGCACACCAGTGTGTCAGGACTTAGTGTTCTGTGCATCCTTTTTGGAAACATGGTAAATTCTGTAAAGGGTTCTTAACCTCAAGTGTTCAGTCCTGAACTGGAACAAGGAGCGGAAGGTACGCTATGTTCTGATGTAACTGCTGGGCTGGATAATAACTGCACGTGAAGGGATTTGAAATCCTCTTTTATTAAATCACTATTAAATACAAACTTCCCAACCTTCAAAGTAAAAGACCACACTTTGGTCGAACTTAACAATCAAATAAATTTAAAACTAAACCTAAAATAGAACTTAAATTAAACTTTGCTTCGCAGAGCAATTCGCGGAAGTTGGCCTCTACCGAAAAGGGTGCGTAGCAAGGTATACTAAATACTATCGCACTTTAATTTATTTTACAATGCAATCACGTAGTAAACACTGTGGCTTATAAATTTAAACTGCTAACTGGTCAGACGAACGTTGATCGGCGTGACCGTGATCTGAGGCAAAGCTCTCACACACCGAGAGGTTTCTACCTCTGGCTTAAATAGTGCTTGGCTGTACTTCAAAATTAGCATAAGCTAAAAACGCGCGCTTCTTCTGACAGGAAGTTGAAGCAGAGAGGAGATAGAAAAGATTTAAATTAAAATAAAACTTGGTTAGTTTAACTAAAATCTTACAAGTGTACTTTCCAAAACAATTGAAAGCTAATTCTTCCCAGTTAATGAAGAATAAACTATACAATTTCAAAACTATTTCCGATGAGTTGTTTAAAAACAGAGGTGTATTAAAAAGAAATATTGTGATGAAATAACAAAACTTTACTCCGAATCTGAGAGACGTTTTCAAGAATTTACTAGAATATAGTCTAGTAAGAATTGTTACTTTCGTGTGTTAGCCATTTGACAATGTTGATGTGGAAAAAATAACTGAAAATGTAAATTGTATATTCGATTTATCTCTTGAGGAAAAGGAAGTTTTTATCCTTAAAATCGAGATAATTTTAAAAGCAGGTAGTTCAGAATCTAAGAGTAACTTTTGGAACCTAATGAGTAAGTAAAGTATTTTAATTTTTTAAAAAAAGTTCCATTTCATTTAACATCATTCTTTGTCACTACCTACCTTTGCGAATCTGCATTTTCAACGATGAATATGATTAAGAGAATATAATGTTCTCGTCTCACAGACGACCGCTTAGAATCCAGTGCAAGATTAGCAGTTAGTAATTACGTATATACCGAGATATTCAAGACTGGCTGGCAGTATGAAGACTAAGACTCCTACTAACTATAGATAAAAATTATTTATTTTTTTAATGTATTTTGAAATTTTTGATAATAAATGCATCATCTGAAATTGCTGTATTTGTGTCTATTATTTTTATGCTTGTATTTTGCATTTTGCTTTAAAAGAGTAAGTTTTTTTAGGTAGGGTTAGGTAGGTAAGTACATATTCCGTATTTATTATTAAGTTATAATAAATATTTTAGACCTTTTTTTAGCTCACCACACCTACGCAAAAGGGTGTACAGCAACCCCTTGAAAAAATTAGAAGTATCCCGTAACCTGGAAAGTCTGCCCATCCATGAGATAGAGGATAGGCCTTAACATGACTCCTGAGGGACTCCAGCCTAAATAGCCTTCTAATCTGGTTGGCTTTGTCTGCAGCTCACAGTGAAATATCTGTTGTAATATAAGAATGAGTAAGCAATATTAATTCTCTTGGAAGATTCATCTTTATCAATTTGTAAATTAAACTCTCATGACAGATGCGGTCAAAAGCTTTGACCATGTCTAGCATGATCAATGCAGTGCAGTTCTTGTCGTGCATTGCCGAGCCAATGAATTCTGCTAATCTGACGAGCTGTTTTGCAGTCAACAATTCGTTCCTGAATCCATACTGCTAGTCATGTAACAGTTGCAAGTAAGATTGAAACTTGTTTAGAATAATTCTTTCGAAGATTTTGGCAAGGTTTTGAAAGTAGACTTATTGGTCGGTGATTCTCAGCTCTAGTAATATCTTTTGCAGGCTTTGGTAGCAGAAAGATCTTGCCATATTTCCAGCTTTCTGGAAAATAACATAGTGTGATACGTATGTTGAATATTCCAGTGAGCCTCGTAACCCACAGCGGGCTAGTTTAATTACACCGTCTATGTCTGAAGCCTGCTTAAGATTTAACTTGGCAATGAACGTAATGACTTCGCTCGGAGTTGTGAGCCGACTTGCGTTAAGTGCGGTGGGAATTTTTAACCATTCATTGACTTCTATGTTAACTTGATATACAAATTTAGTACTGCAGGGTGCCGTATTTGGAGTAAACTGCTCTTTTAAATGTGTGGCAAATACCTGACATTTGTCCGTGTCTGAGTAGGCAATAATCCCATTCTCCACAATTGGCCTGTCGCATTGGTGGATACGTTTAAACATCTTTGTGAAACGCTCGAAGGAGTCATTATCCAATTCAAGCTCTGCAATTTTATCATTCCAGTTTTCTTTCTTATAGTCCTAGATTTCTATTCTGATACGTTTGCTGATTTTATTGAGTTCGAACTTCGAAAGAGGGTCCCAAGTAATATTATAACTTTTGCGCAGCCTATTTCTCTCAGCCATGAGAGTTTTTAATAAATCTGGGAAATTAGTAATCCTGTCTGTCTTCTGAGTGATTTTAGTGGTCTCGTAATAAGAGTCATTGAGGAAGGAAGTGAACGCATGTACTATCTTGTCAATGTCAGTAGGATTTCTCAATCCTCTGAAGTTACTCACGCCATTCAAGGACTGAATAAAAGTAGTACCCTACAATGAATAACAAATCTTCTAGGTGGATCCCAACTGTTGTGAACAGGGAGATCACACAGAAATGTAAGCAGATACTACCTGAAATAAAATTAACTTGAGAGAAAAAATATTAGGGAAAATAATTAAATAAAAATATTAGCGCTGAGTTTTAATTTCACTTCGCATTAGTGCATTCCGATGACCATTATCTAGGATAACATAACCGGAATAGTAATTACCACAAATGGAATTATTTGTAATTTTACATATTCGTTGCTTTAATGGTAAGCCAGCAGTGACCAGTTTGAAATTTATCAAATTTTGACATACATTTTATCAGAAATAAATTAGAAATTAATAAAGAAACGTAGCACTGCATGATTTCTATTCCAAATTCCATTTGTATAAAGAAATTAAACTATATTTATTCAAAACAAGTCGCATATCAGATGGCAAAGGATTACCGCGAGCCGCAGTTAAAGTATCGATAACCGTGGGCTGCAGTTAAAGTGTCGGAGAACCGCAGTTTGGGCATGTCTGGAATACAATATCAAATGTATATGTCCGATTAAGTCCATTTTGAGAATATCTAATGATAATAAGTAGTTTTCCCCTTCTTGCAAAAAATTCTTGATATTTCGAATAACATTTATTTTGTTAGATTATGACAAAGCGCAGTAGACCTATATGCCTTAGGGAAGGGATATTTTTGTGAAACTCTCACAAGGGAAAACTAGTTTGTATTCACTACACACGCAGAAAACGAAACCCCCCCCCCATATGCAGCAATTTCGTTTACCGGGATTTGAATCCGAGTCGAAATGCAAGTGTTTAGCTGCCTGATTCGTTCGCATACCGGTAAGCATTTCGAATAATGAAAGAAAAGCTTTGGAAGAACTATTACTTTTTTTAAAATAAGTATATATTCTGTCAATTTCAATAACTTGGGATATATTTTACAAAATACCTTTGAAAATCAATAATTTTCGAGATTTAAAAATTATCTTTTTCAATTTTTGATCATAAACAAAAACACCAAGCTTCATTTCTGGAAAACACAGACACTTTAAGAAAAAGTTTGAAAAAAACAGTCAGTCTCCATCCTCATCAAGATAGGCCCACCAGAGTAAAAGTTTCTCTTCCAGAGGGATGTTAAGTGTTGTTGATATAAAAGAATACTTATAGCACGGTCCGGGTCTTGAATCCCGGGGAACGGGATAGCTGCATGGATATTTTTGTTCTTTTCCCCAAGTAAAACGTGGATACGAGCCAGTTTCCTTTAAAAAGTCATCTACGGGGCATCCTTCTCTTTCCATGTGCCTAATGGCGCAGCACGTATGAAATAAATAAAAAATTAATAAAAAACTTCATCAAGATTACAATAAGCTATTTCTTCGAATAGGATAATGAACTGAAACGTCTGCAGTCTTCCAAAGGATTCCAAGACCTACTACACCTACTACATCAATACTAAATGTTTAAATCCTCTGTCCATTTAAGAAGTATATTTACCGGGTGTAATTATTTTACTGAACTCTTAAAATCCATCGAACTAAAGTTCGATGGATTTTAAATCCTCACGAGATTGATATTTTCATACGAGAATCTTGAATTCCTTCCTCCAGGATATTTTCGATTCAAATTCGGTTGGGACTGAGCAAAGATCGTGCTGTCTCGGTGAGGATCGTACTGTCATCTTATGAGACAAAGATCGTACTGTCATTGTATGAGGTGAAATATGGCCTTGGTTAGCCACAAGCGCGTTTGGGCGCTATTAATTTGTGAACCTGATAAGAGTAATTACATTATAGTTACACGTGTTGGGCTCAACTGGAAAACAGCAGAATTTCTCTAAGTACGACGTAATTAACATTATTTGGGCATATGACCTCACTTGCTTAAATATCCATTATTCGAGAAAAAAATAAAAATGCTGGTCCTTACACAATAAATAATAAAAATGAATGGTCCTTACACAAAATAACTTCTCAAAGAAACTTAGCACATAACAAAATTCATACTTTATTCAGACAGCACATGGTCAATAGTACCAGTCACGTTACAGTTAGTATCCTCAAAAATCAGTTAAATAATATATATGTGAGCAGAAATTTAAAAAAAAGTAAATAATTCAAAGCATAACCTCATACAATTGCTTTCTGAAATATTGTTTACACATATATTTTAATAAAGTTTTAGTTACATAAAATTATTTCAATATTACCATGCTATTTTAAAGCCATTGGATTCTGATTGACTCATGCTGCCATCTAGTGGCAGAGAGCTATTGTACTTCTCCTAACAACATCATGACCAGGAGGATAAGCAACAGCATAATTATTACAGATATTAAGATAATCTTATAATCGATACCAAGTGCAGAGATATTGCTTTACGGTAATATATTAGTATGTTATATTAATACAGTTACATAGTACCTAGGAGTGATGGTATATTTTTCAAACTGGAATTTTTTTTGGATATTTTTCAGACTTTAAAAACCATTTACAAGCTAGATGATATTTTTCTGGGGGGGGGGGCAAAGTGTCTTATCCTAGCTTATAGAACACAAGCAGAAAGCTTATAGTACATAAGTAACCCTCAAATATGTAACCTATCGCAGAATAAAAGGATAAAATCGTTGAATAGTGGTAATTTCAAATCCATGCTTTTGATATATGTAAAATATGGAAAACCTACTATGTCTTACAGAAACGGAGAGACTCCCTCCAACGGCCAAGTGGTTATATTGCTAAAGAGTGATAATTCCATCCGGGTTCAAGTTCCGAAGAAGGGGTTGGCTGCATGCGTTTTCGTGGTTTTCTTGTATTTAGCGTGAATAGGAGTCAGTTTTATTTTCTAATTCCTGAACGAAGATGTTAGGTAGAAAAACGTCATGCATTTTGCCTTATTCGTATCCGAAAAGAGAGCTTGCATCTTTTCTAACTCTCACTTAAAAGATATCCTAAAACACGAAAAATGTCCGAAAACAGCTATTGGTGGATTTAAGACTCGATTAATATAATCTAACTAGACAATCTTGTAGAGTTATTTTGAAACAGGAGACGTGAAAAATGTGCAATGCCCTAACCGTGGTTCGAATCCTGAACCTCTCGAATACTCGCCGAGTGTGCTTACCGTCACACCACGAAAGCATGCTGGAAGGAGTCAGAAAATACCTTATAAACTCACAATTTTTATATTATTTAATAATTAATATATAAATTCTCTTCTTTATATCCAGATTGCAGATAATTACACGGAGAATATCACCTGTGCAACACAAAATGCCATTCACAACAAAAATGAATTAGTGAATGTTCTTTATAGTGTTCAAGATTTGTTTGTCCATGAATGAAGTATAACCTAAATTGTCTTTGTTAAGGTTCTGAGTTTGACGAACCAGAATTTGCTAAATATACAAATCAACAAAAGCATGCAAGTAATTTTGTTCATGTTATTTACGCTTAAAAACATTTCTGGTATGTGTTAACACGTTTTTCTGTACTCAGTTTTTAAAAATGAGTGTGTCATCTTGGATTCGGGGGTGTACGGTAGTAGTGATTAATATACTATACCTACTGACTCCTATTATTTTTCACTAACTTTTCAAGTTAAGAATACTATATTGAGCAAATTACGTCAAAATTTTGGGATAAAGTGAATTTTTCACAGAATTTTAAGTTACTTTCCCACTGGCCCCTGCAGGTCCCTCAGTAGTTATGTCTGCCTGAATGTCATCTGGATGTCAGTTTTCATCTACGTAGAACTCGTTTAGATAACAAATTAGGATTACTGCACCATTTTTAAGCTTGTTCAGTGAACAGAGGAAGTTACTTTTAATACTTTTTAATTACGTTTCGCATTCGCTCATTTTTGTATACTAAAAACAGATATAAAGCATAGAAAGAGTTATCGCACTTAATAGTCGTAATAATATCTATGACTGTAGTAAATATTGTTCCCCCGTTGGTATTGCGAAATCGAACATTTCTCGAAATCTGAAGAGACACAATGAAACTCGATCATTTTCTCCAGAAAGAACGAATAAATGTGATCGAAAAGGAAAACAGTTCCAAAATCTGATCTATTCCTGATCCGATATAGCATTATTAATAATAAAGAAATAAATAAAGAGAGAGATAAGAAAGAGTGAAAAATCTGAAAGGACATAATCTGAAATTACGTCCGAAGAGGCGTTTTTTTTACATTTTGTGTGTTACCTTTATTTATTAAATATCATGTTCTTCGAACTTAAACCATAAAATTCAGTTCAAGAGCAATATCACAAAATAATTTTAAATTGAGCATATCCTTAAAATATCTGATACACAGACTGACGCTCTGGAGATAAAAATGTTTTTTTCTGTTCAACGCTGCCATTTGCTCGCTTTGAAATCCTCGAGTTTGTTCATCAAAAATTCCTTAAAGTTTTACAAAATATAAAATCGATAATAAAACAAATTCCAAATTTCAAATGTGGGTTTCCAGATGCCCATATTCGCAGTAGGATTACGTCATTCAAAATTTGATGGCCTTAGGTACCGTGATTTTATCACATTGAGAGAAACATACATACATTTATACAGATTCTTCATAATTTAATTTCTTCAAATATAATACATGGCGATAATATTTGTGGCAACAATTTGAAAAGTGAAACGGACATTCAGAGTGATTCTACGCAAAATCGCAAAAGGAAAGCAACAGTCCTTCAGGGGCAAAGCCCCTTTGGATTAAAAAGAACTAGCAAAGACCTTAAAGAGATCGACTGCCTATTAATACTGTTAGTTATCATTCAGGGTAAGGAGTACACTTCTCGTTGTTGGTCGGAAGTAAAGAAAGCCAATTAAAACACAAATTTTGTCATGCCTAGTGATGCAAAAACGGTCATTATAAGCCAAAAAATACAAATCTTAAACCATAAATGACTAGAAAAAGGTCATCTTTAGCAATGAGACACAATTATTTTTTCATGGGTACACATCTAACATTGTTAGACGAAGCAAGGGTGAATCAACGTGACTTAACCATATCTATCAAACCATAAAATACCCTCAAAAACAAATGTTTGGGAGATTTTTCCCTGCAGATAGCACTGAAAGTCTAGTTCTTATTGACGGAATGATGAATACCAGAGTATAAAGAAATTTTAAAACGTTGGGTTGTGCCGTTCCAGAAAACCTTTGCAGCATCATATTTTAGCATCACTTGGCTGCACGCTACAATTCAAAATATGTCAAAAGGTTCATATTAGAAAATGAAATTATTGTGCTCGATTGACCTAGAAATGTACTATACTAAAATCCGATCGAAAACTCGTGACACGTTCTCAAGGAACATCTTAGCAAAGTGGATTGTAAGATGAAAGAGCGCATGATTAAGAATACTATAGAAGTGTGGTTCCATGATAAAGAAGTAAAAAATATATAGACAAGACAAGTCGAGCCAATGCTTAAGCATATTCTAGAGGTCATTTCTGTTAAAGGATGACATTTTTTTTATTAATTTTATTATTATTACTGCATATAATGGAATGTATCTAAATTTTGCAAAATTTCACTTTGTCCCAATTAATTTGCACTTTATAGCTCTGTAGTAGTTAGACTCTCAAGCCTAAGTCTAAAGAAAAGATGAAATGAATCTGCTCGTATTTCCAAACTTCCATCTGATATTGAATGAATTGCTGTAAGAACTGATGAAATTCTCTAAGAGAAATGGCAGGGAAAAAGAGTGAGGAAATAGCCGATACCGTTTAACGAAGGACAACAGCGTGATATTTCCTATCGAATAACACGTGGAATGACAGAAGTGGAAACATTGTTGATACGGAGCCTGGTGTCTTTAAGGAACCCAAGAGCCCATTTCTCAATGTCTTGCTTTCAAAGTCCTGAGCAAAGCAAGCGAGATCCAATGTAGGGCTTACAGTTCGGCGCAGAGATCAGAATATATTTCAAATTTCGGCTATTTGGTTGGCATTCCCAATCACTACCTGTAAAGCAGTTTAAACAAATGTGAACAGCAGCTTCTTTAACTACATTTAACAATTTTCCAATAATCACTGTCTTGACCACTGCAATATATGTTCATCCATCGGTTAGGAATAAGCATTAACAAAATAGGCATATGAGATCTTTTCTGTTAAGAGAGAATCTAGAACAGGAGTTCTCAATCTTTTTTACCCCATGTACCCCTTTCACCATTGCTAGAAGATAAAAAAATAAATTTTCTAAAACTCGAAAAATAAATGTGTACATTTTTCTACACTTAGATGGCTTTTTAATGTGTTTTATAAATTCAATAATAACAAGTAATATAAAAAAAATTTTTAAAAGTCACTTCCTACTTATAGAAGAGCCAAAAGCCGGAAATCCTAAAGGATTTTAAATAATAAATTAAATTAAACAAATAAAAACTAATAAACGCTAATTAATAAATGTTACACTTTCACGCTTTAATTACTTAACCAATCATCATGAAATTTTCAAGAAACATTTTTGATATATTACGTAGAAAACGTTATAGGCTATAAAATGTTTGCGTGGTTTAATCCACTCACCTGCGCACGCAGACAAACTTTTACATCATTTAACTTACCGTTATGAAACTTTCAACACTTAATGTTTATACAACGACAAACATTTTAAGTTATAAAACCTATTATATAGTTTAAGTTTCGACAGATAAGTTACATTTTATAGCCTATAACCCTTTCTAATATATCAAAAATATTTCTTGAAAATTTCATCATGATCGGTTAAGGCCTAAAAGCGCAACAAACAAGCTCGCATTCGCATTTATAATATTAGTTAGGATTTTAATATGTGAAATTTTAAGTTTTAATTATCTTTAATGTGTGAAGAAACTGTATTAGTATCAAGTGTCATCCACTACAAATTTAAAAAACATGTATTTGAACTTGAGTGGATGAATAAAAAGTATTTTATCAACGATTGAAAATTTGAACAAGATATAGGGAAAGTGTGAGCTAACAGTAGGAATTTAAAAAGTGTAGGTAACATTTTGATATATATCAGAACTTGAACAAAAGTAGTTTTAACATTCATAAACTAAAACTAAATACTTAGCCCTAAAAGAAAGGCTTAAGCATTTGTTAAGTGCACAGTTCAGCTCCCCGCTAAGTTTACAGCTAAGCATGCCTAAATATAGTTATATGTAATAAATTATTTAAAAATGTTTTCAATTAATACTATTAATACATATTTGAGTTAAAATAACAAGCCGAATAACGATTATTGGAACATTACGCTTGATTTTCTTGTTGCTTTAACTCTTCCAGTAAACTATTAATACATATTCTATTAAGATTTATTGCCTAAAATAACTTTAAAACTGTGACTAAAATTATAATTTATGAGAATCTGACAAGATCATTCTATACATTTGCGAAGAATGTCAGAAATATCTTTAAAATTGTCTTAATGGTGGAAAAAATCGATTTGATACTACGAAATGATACTTCGAAATACCTGGATTGGTAAACTCATATTTACTTTGAGGCCATAAACTGAATCACAAAAATAACATAAACTAAATTATTCTTACATATGCGTTTGATAATTTCATTATATCTCATTATATCATCACGTTTCATTATTAATACAATGACATCAAGAATAACTGAAAGCTATTTAAAATAGTCTTCAAGCATTAGTTGTAATAAATTTGTTAAATTAATTTCTTCCCATTCTTTTATTAAATTTGCCTTTTCAATAATTTTTACCATATGTTTATTTACTTATTTATCCTTTACCTGCTCCACCACTGACAGGCACTACAAGTTAGGAATATCCTTCCAGTCACTGTGAGTTCCTCGATTGGTTATTTTTTTCCACCTGGCTTTTTGCTTTTCTCTGACTGTTTCTGGGCAACTGGCTGGTTATTCCAAGATCATTTTATTTTCTGTGTGATCTATTTGCTTAAATTCTTTGTAATTTATTTGCCTTGTAATGGAGTGAATAAAAGATTTTATATAATTAATATATGATTACATCATAAGATATTATAATAATATTTATAGATTAGTATCTTATTATTTACCAGATCCATTTGTCTGAATATTTCCTGTTTCGTTTAGATACGTTTTATTAAAACCTTTGTACTGCGTGGGTTATTATTTCTTTCACTTGTGTCTGACAATAGTACTCATTTAAGAATGTTTTTAGTCATCGTTTTATAGTATTTGAGACAGTATGTTTTCCTAGCATCTTTGTCAGAAAACAGCCTTTTATGTATTGGATAGCGTCGGCTGAAGACACTGATGTTAAGCATGAGCACTTAACGTCCTAGTGTAGAAAACGGGAGAGGTAGGCAGGAAAACGTCAGTGGTTGGTGAAAGTTTGCTAGAGATAAAAATCCGTTTTTAATCTTCTTATTGAGATCTATTGGAAGACGCTGTAAGCGAAATTCTCAGTTGTTGAATCAGCCTACCTTTCTTGCCAGAGATTAGTGAAGATCTGGTACAGAAAGTGATTGACTGCTTACCCTGAGATGAGGATGTAGAGTCGTCCAACACTTTGGATGGAAGACATTAAGGCAGGTTGTTCGTTTATATTTATTTCAAAACTTAACAAGTGTATAATAAGGTTTGAATTAGTATACAAAAAACAACGTTACAGTATAATTTTACAAAGCGCATC